>PVKM010009503.1:0-36775 GCA_004027735.1 Carollia perspicillata
GGCAGAGTCCCCAGAGAAAGAACGTGAGTGCAAGATCTTTAGAATCTAAAGTTCAGCACTGGTACATCTTCCCTTCTATAGCAGTCTACTGGCCAACACAAGGCCCCAGGCCAGTTTAAGAGTTTTTCGCCTCTTGATGGGAGGAGCTGTAAAGTCTTGATAAAAATAAAGTGGACACAGCAAAAGAAAAAGAAGTGTGGCCAATTTTCTTTTTTAATTTAAAATGTCTTTATTCATTGATATGGTAAATACTGTCCCCTCCTAAAAAACAATAACATTTGTCTTTCAATCTGGCAAGCTTAACTAGGAAATTCATCTGTCTTTTTCTTTCATATATGTGTTGACGTGACACAGGAAGCAGTATGAAAGAATCAATTCAATAGGCATTATTAAATAATTTCACACAGATGGAAAATTTTGGATAAATGGTTAAAGTTATAGATGAATATTCGATGTGGGCACATAGATAATCCATATATACCAATGAACTTGACAAAAGACGTGTTTGTTTGCATTCATTTCCAGCAACCAACTTGCTTTCTGTGAATCTTCAAATACCTAATGCCAAGTCTTACAGATCCTAGAGAACGATTTTCTTTTTTTGAATTTTCTTCAGCTGATTTTTCTCTGTCTTCTATTAGCTGTTTGTTCTTTCAGTGATTTGACTGTTTTTAGTTTCTTCTTTATGTTCTTGTTTTGTTTTGTTTTGTTTTGTTTTGTTTTGTCTTTGTCAGGGTCTTAGGGTTAATTTGCTATCTACTACAATGCTTCTGAGATATTTAAATATGGCTTCTATTATAAAAAGTCAGGCCAGGTAAACCTTGACTCATCCTATATTTAGTGTCATCTCTAATTTCTAGAGCTCTTAGCGTTCTCCATTTATATGCCTGTATCTGAACTGCATCCCAGCACCTGGAGAGCAAAACCTGCTCTGTGTTTGCCATCTTTCTCTGTCCTATAGTGCCAAGTTTGGCACATAGTGGCTTCCAAAAAAAGAAAAAATATATGTCTTACTACTTTATCAATATAAAATCATTATATTAGATCTCGATATTGCAGATGTTTTTCCATCTTTAAATATGAAATTCTAGTATAATTAAATAACACATGGTAACACTTAATAATTTGAAACAAAATATTCTAAAGATACAATTTATTATTCTGAAGATTAATTCCAAAACAATCTATAGTGCCTTACCGATATATTTCGCTTGCTAAATTATCAGAAGCAGTACATACTCGATCAAAATAAAAGTTCACCATGTGGACTCAAAATCATTCAGAAAATATTTACACCAAAATAGGCATGCAGGTTTAACACTTTCTCTTTAATTTTATATTCTGAAGTTCAAGGTTAGTCAAGTGAGGTTGGGGATATGACTGTTGTTGTCAGCAATGAAATGGAGGGTATCATTGGTGGCATGTGGTAAATTCTAGAGAAGCAGATATTCAAATTTTATTTAATCCTAGTTCATTTTCTAATTATTTGAAGTATACCATACTTGTCTTCTTATTGGGGATATAGGTATCTTAAGGAACAACATCCGTTTTCCCTCAATTTTTCTTATAATTCCTTCTTTCAAATCACTTGAAACAATGCTTTACAGATAACAGACTCTCTAGACATCCACTTTGTTGACCATACACAGAGGAAGACAAAGCCAACACAGGGAAGTCAACCCCTGGTTTGCTAATATCCTAAGAATTACAGGCTCAAAATAGTGACTCTTTTAAACAAAACCAAAGAAGAATGAGTAAGTTTGGCACAACATTTATCGCTGCATGTATTTATTGAAGTTTGGCCTCTTTTATAATATTTAAATTGTGCCATATTTCTTCATTAATGCTTTGGTGGTGACTAAAAAAAGGATTTGTGAAATTAATCCAAGTCAAACCAAAGCAAACATTACAGAGAACATGATATACGAGGTCTGTCCAGAAAGAATCCAGCCAGGCAATAGGGAATAGTGACATTTATTGAAGAAGATACAAGATGCAAAAAACACTGTACATAGGACAATGATGCCTCAGTCCCCTTCAAAGTAGGCACCTGGAACCTCACACAGTTCTTTCAACCGCCATCAGCTGCCCCATCGTATTTTCCTGAATGATCATCAACAGTCTGAAATCTCTTCCCTTTCAAAGGTGATTTTAGTCTTGGGAAAAGTCAGAAGTTGCAGGGCACCAAATCTGGGCTGTAGGGGGGCCGAGTCACCTGGGTGATTTGATGTTTCAACAAAAAACTCTGTAATAACATGATGTATGTGCAGGTATGTTATTGTAATGTAGCTGCCTATCACCAGTTGTCTGTAGCTGGGGCCTTCTGAATCATCTGAATAGTTTTCAGGAGGAATGTTCAAGCTGAACACAAACTTTGATGCAGCTTGGTTGCTCTACTCACCCAGTCATTTTAAATGCAACGACCACAGAGGTGGTTTAAATGCATGCTCCCTTAATGGCGTCTACCACCACCACTGACTCGAGCAGTGAAGTCGTCATTGTTCATGCACGGCAGCCCAGTCCACTCTCTTTGGCTGCCAGGTTACATCGACGTTGTGCAAACTGTTCTCATTATATCAACAATGGCTGGACTTTTTCCAGACAGACCTTATATTTACAAGTATGATTATTAGCCATGTAGTGACAATGAAAGTTGTCATTCCTTGTACTAAACTGAAAATTTTACAAAGGCATTCCTATTTTAAGCAATAAAAAACAAACAAACAAACAAAAAACAATGAGCTTGAGCTGAGCCAGGATTTGTGTTGGAACACTTCAGAAGGGTGTTGGACAACCTCAGATGCTTTGAAGAGTCTAATTTTGAGAGATGGTGTGATCGTTCAAGCAAGGATTTTTTTAAAACTGAAACTTATCCTGGTTACCCACTGTTAATGAACAACAGTTTCAGTGAGGTATTATCAGCCTCCAAGTTGTTATAAAAACCTGCTATGCAGTCAGCTTTCACTGTGCTCTGGATACTTTCATACGGTTATCTCAGGTAGTCAGCAAAGAATTTTGTCAAGCAGACAATGTGATTCTGATTCTATAGACAGGTAAGACAAGGCTGAGAGAGTTTAACCTGCTAAAGTTAACAAAATTAGCAAGTAAAGGAACTGGAATTCAAAGCTTGATCCATTTGATATGAAAATGGATATATTCATTAAACCATGCTGCCTTTCGAAAAACATGAAAAATGGTGGAATAATGGATAAATTATTCCATTTATTCTTCTTTAGGGTCCTTCTGTAAACAAGATATTACTAAATAATTTCATATTTCAGATTTTTTTTAAATTCTGGTGTATAATAAAAATAATGTGATATCTACACACTACTTTTGAATTTTGCATCCTCAGACATGTCTATTAAATTGTGTGTCCTCTCACACTCTCCAGCACAATGTAGATTATGGTTGAAAAATTAAAAGCTTTAAGAAGTTATGGCCTTCAAATGGCTTGTTGCTAGTTTAATTTACATTACCTTTGGCAATCTTCTCTTGGATTCAGAATTATCTTTAGGAACAAAATCTTTAATGAGCCGAGAACGGTCATAATTAGCATGTTCTGATTCATCCAAGTAATCCTTATCTTTTCCTAGGGCTACAAAAGAGAAAAAGATAATTATATCCATTTTTATCTTTTTTAAAATTTTCTGTCTCTTTACATGTACCAATCTTGCCTTTTTTCATATTTTCCTAGTGCTCAGCCAAATATAATTATCTCATGACCCATCCACCTAGTAAGCCAAAAAAATTAATAGCATGAAAGCTTGCCTGTTAGTGGATTAATACTGACACTAGAGTAACTTTCATAAAAATTAAATGCATCTCTGGTATTTAACATACTTATAGTTTTTGAAAATAAAATTAGAATTATGCACATTTTACTGGACACTGCCTTTTTGAACTTGAAGTTAGAGATATTTGTAAAAATTCACTATCAAGAGATAGTACATATAAATATAGATATTTGTACGAATTCAATAATTTCTGAGCATTTATCAGAGTAATTAAAAGCTGTGTGCATTTGAGAATTTATTTTCTTCAAAAGTTGTAAAGTTTTATAAATGTGAACTTGACTTAAGGGTGTAAGAAGTCTGAGAAGCCATAGAAGAAATGCTACCATACATTACAAGAAAGATGTAACAAAATAATGAACACGCTATAATCCATGTAAAAGAGTATAAAGCACAAAATCTCTATGGTGGCTGTAAGAACTGTTGACACACTTCACAAAATTTATATTCCCTATGATACAAATATCTCTTCAAATTAAAAAAACAGATTCATATATGTTTAAACTTTTTCAAATAAATGAAAATATTATGGAGACAATTATTTTAAAAAAACTATTAAAAAACTATTAAACACAAATTCTGACATGGACAACTATATATAGTGCTTTAAAGAAAGAGTTCAATCATTTGACATAGGATTGTGACAGAAAAAAAGACAATTCTGATTATAAAACATACATTAATATCTTTATTAATAAAGCTTAAAATCTGCTGTAATGTGTTATGCCATACGAAGCTAGTAATATCAGGTTCTTAGCACTGGAATAAACTAAATTGGACAGGTCACACCACGTTTTATGATATAATTAATTACTAATTAGTTAAAGTGCTCTAAGCATTTAGGGCTATACCTTCACCTATTAATATAGCTAACACTGATCAATCGCTAACATTTACTGAGGACATACCAAGAGCCGGAAACTTTACGTACATTGTCTTCTTCAATCCTTACAACAACTCTACAAAGTGGGTATAATTTTTGTAACAGTGGAGACTAGTAACCCAACCCACCACTCTTTTGACATTGTTTCTGGAAGTGCTGATTCTGACTAACATGTAGCTTGTAAATGAATAGCTTGTTTATGTGAGAATCCTAGGAACTAACTTCAAAAGTCGCAGACTTCCATATTCAGATATTCTTTCATGCGAGATCTGAGGGATTTGCTGGCCTTCAACAGAAAAACCAGGATGACGAAAACCAGATGACGCACACAAGACCACCACTTGACCAGTTTTGAGGTCCTTATAAGAATGGACTATGCTGGTCTTCATGTAGAAAACTTTTCAACCCCCTTCTCTTGATCTCACTGTTCTGCCTCTCCTCTCCCGCCTTATAAAAACCCATGCCTGAGCTGAGATGTTAGGATGGCCTTTAAGACATGAATCCCCCATCTTTTCAGGTGACCGGATACTTAAATCAATCTCTAATTTACACCAGCATCGGTCTCTCGAGTATTGGCTTTCAAAATGGCAGGCAGCTGGACCTGCATTTGGTTACCTTTTTTTCCCTACATTTAATAATAAACTAAGACATATGCAAATTAAGTAGCATGCTAAAGTCACTAAATCAGCAAGGGGTGCATTCCAACTTGAAACACATCAAGTTCTAACTTCAAAGCTGATGTTTGTGAGTAAACTATAATGTTTCCCCTAGATTTAGGTAAGTTACATTTCATTCAGCCAATAATTATTTATTAAACACCTATGACATACAAGGCATTCTTTTACGAGCTGGAGTTCTAGCAGCAAATAGAACACTGCCATCATGAAACATCCAAGTAAGAGCAAAAAAAAACAATATAGCAAATTAAGTGAAATATTAAGTATGCTTTGCGATCAGTGCATTGGAGAAAAATATAGCAGGGGGAAAGATGCCAGTACTAAAGGTGAAATATGTTATTATAGTACAGAGAACTGTGGTAACTTCTGAGCAAAGGACAGATATGATAAAGCCGTAAGGAATGTGATGTAGCAGAATGAGAATTAATATTGGTTTTAGGCAACCCAAGTCAAAATCCTGGTTATGCCATTTATTAGCCTAATGGCAGTGGGTCATTTATAGTTTATGAATCTGAAAATTGTAAATATTAAATCTTCTCATTCCAAGGAGTAAGAAGGACAATATATATGACTGACTTGAAAATATTAGGTACTGAAGAAATATATATTCCTTTTCTGTGGCCTTTCCCTAAATTCACAATTTGAGTGTTTAGGAATCTACCAAATAAATATATAAAACATGACTAATAAAAAAGACATCTTCCATTTTAAAACCTAAGAGGATAGGACACAAAGTAATTACCTTTAGTATACTGAGGAACAATTTAAAATTTCATTAAAAATCCCTTTTATATTCCTCAATAATATGATCTATGATGAAAACTTGATATGAGTGTGAATCCATTAGGTCTTCTAAATTTTGCTTGTGAACCAACATCAGCACAAAGCTCAAGGGGACCAATCAGTATAGCAGGCCATTATGTTTGCAACATAAAATTTAGGCCCATCTCTGGAAGCTTAATTTTAATAGACAAATTATTACAGCTCAGTCACTCTTCTTTAGTACAATGCCATTTACTTCATTACTTCATTACATTATATTATAACTGCTGGGGCATCTGGAAATGGATGAGGTAACTTTTGGGCAATGTTAAATATGCATGAGTGATCTTATTAGCTGGCCTCCATTTACTCATAATTCTGCAACTTTCCTGTTGCTATTAAAAGTGTGTTCCAGAGCTGCCAGAGTAGTTGAGGCTGAAGATTAAAATAATGATCATAATGGCCTAAGATTATGGTCAGAGTTTATAATTTATGTATTACCTCCAACATATATTCTCTTATTTGCATCTAACAAAACATCCTAATTCAGTTCTGCTCAAACAAGCTCTACTTACATTATAATAAGGAATCAAACCATATTATTGATATCACAAGTCAGGAAACCGAGGCACAGATAGTATGTAGTTAGTAATAGAGCTAGTGCCTGAAACTGCATCTTTGGACTGCTAATATATTCCATAATGTTTCAAATTATTATTTTTCCAAAATTTCCTGTAAGGAATAATTCTAATGGTCCATGTGTGGATTACTCAGTGGTTAAAACGTGATAATGAAGATGCAGGTTTATTCTTTATAGTTCCTTTATTGCCAACTTCTCCCTAACACTTTCATTGTTCTAACGTCCTGACACTAGCCAGTCACAGAGAGGAGGTGAACTTGGTAATTCCCACCACTAAACAAATCCTGCAGATAAACTGCTTTCTACTCTGTCACTGTTTAAATCTATCCATGTGCCTCCTTCCAAACATTCACCCAGTCATCATTATCCAGCTATCCTTGAATAGATAGTATCTGCTCGACAATATGAATAAGACAGATAGGAAGAGCACTTATCGCTTAGTGAATTGAATGTAAATTAAATATGCAAACTGCTATGATAACAGAAAGGAGAAAGCATCTACATGACTTTAAGTATTAGGAAGGATTCAGGTAACAGCAATGTTAAAAAAGCATTCTGCTACTTCTTAACAGTGATGATTACCGAGTCTTTAAATGCTCTACAAAAAGGATTTTTCCACACAACTTAAGTGAAAATAAGGGACATAAATCAAATTAGGTCCTGAGTGAGAAAAACAAGAAAGTACTGATTCCTAACAGGTGAGAAAAATCACAGTGATAAATAATATCATAGATCTCAAGGTAATGAATTCCACAGCAGCCTCTCCAAAGGTATGGGTACCAGTATCCTCTTTGTCTTTCATCCATTCATCTGGCCTTTCACTGATCCTAAAATATTCTTTGAGTACCTATTACATGCCAAGTCCTGTTCTTGATTCTGGGCTACAGGCATCAATGAGATTGACAGAGTCTCTGTCCTCTGGACACAGAAAGAGGCAGAAAAATAAATTGAGTGATTGCAATAAATCACATGATAATACTTACATATTATGAATAAAAATAAATCAAGATTAGGAGACACAAAATCAAGCTTGTATGAATTTTCTTTCTATCAACGTGGGGGCCTGGGATAAGAGAAAATGTATTTGGAACAAGGACCAAAAAAATTTGGATTGGCTGTAGTTTTCTAATAGGAAGCATTAGGAAATGGCCTAGAGGGGCCAGGCCCAGATATCTTGTAAGATCTCAGAAGCCACAGTAAGGGGTTAACATTTTAAATGCAATGGGAAATACGGAGGGATCTGAGTAGAGAAATAATGAGATTTAATTTTCCTTTTACTAAAGCTTCCTGTAACTGCTGTGTGTAGAGCGGCGGACTCTCAGGAGGCAGGAGCTGGAGCAGAGACCAATTAGGACTTGTTGTATTACACTAGTCTACCGAGAGCTGGGGGCAGAGTGGCCCAGGGTGTAGCAGTGGGAATAGCACTGGTAGCAGAAAGTGGTGAGCAGGGTCAGATTCTAAACATGATTTCAGAATTGAGCCCAGACACCTTATTTAATATGCTTAATAAACAACTGAAAAGATTTACAGTGACTATAAGGCAGTCATAACTGGAAAACAGTCTGTTATTTCAGTGCAATTCCCTTATTTCTATAATTCTTAAATAAACTGACATTAGTAGAAAGTCCTTGTTATACCAAATTCCAAAGAAATATTGTTGGTGAAAGTAATACAATTGGTAGAAATTATCTAATATGATAGAACAAAAGCAGAATCACCATGTATTCATTTGACCATAACTGTTTTAAGACCAATGAAAACTTCACCAATCTAGACCATTACAGTTATAGAAAACAAACAAATGCCTTGACTGTCTAATATAAACCACTTTCTGAGGGAGCTGTTTTATAACAGTAGCAAAATGTTAATTCACTGGATTAGATGACAGATGTATATATTGGTTGGTTGGATTCAAATTAAGTTGGTTTTAAATTATATTGGTTTTAATGAGTCCTCTTTACTTCATTTCAAAGTTACTTGATTTTATGGCACTGTGGGTATGGGCAGAGTCAAACACGGGTTACCTGTTCATATGGATTTCTCGGTCCTGGTTATTTTCTGGCATTCTAACAAAAAAAAAAGGGTGGGTGATACACAGTAGCAAGGCTTCTAAGATTGATGGACAAGATTATTGTCACATCAGAAATTCAAATTCATTGTTACATGGATCAACAATTTCCATAATAATTGTGTGTGCATGTGTGAGTGTGTTTGTGTGTTTGTGTCTCTGTACAGGACTGGGAACATGGGGTGAAATGGTTCCCTGGCTCTGTGAGCTGCTCTATGAAAAGTGGAAAGAAAGGATCAGAAATGATAATAAGAAGAACAAATAAAATTCTAAACCTCTCAACCTGATGAGCTCTCTTTAATAGATTATCTCCAGGATATATTTTACCATACAATGTGGCCCCTCAGGCCATCTTTTCACTGCTCTGATCCTGGTATTTAAAACATCTTGCAGAGCTAGTGCCCTATGCATGCATGTCACTGACCACTTTTCAGTCTCGGTTCCTATTGTGGTAAGAGAGGAGGCAGGCATTAAGATTTCCTGAGTTAGAATCTCAGTTCTCCTTTGGCTATAAGGCATTTGCAAATTATTTTATTTCTTAGTGAATTGGGTTCCTCTTCTATAAGAAAAAGGCAGACAATAGTGCCTGACCAAAAAGATTGTGATGCGAATTGAGATAATGCAGGTAGAGAGTTGTGCAGTAAAAGTTTGGTAAATTATTGTTATTCCACTCTGCCATAAGAATCAAGTTTTTGGTTATAATAGGAACAGCTGGTTAGTGAAGATATCTCGAGACTAGCAAAATCTGGTGTTGAAAGATAGATAAGCTTACTTACTGCGTAAAGCAATGAACAGATATTTGCTGAACCTCTGTGATGATGTTCTTGCTAGGAGCTACGATGAAGCTCTGCCTCTTCATTTAATTCTACCTTCTTGCAAAATATGAATAATTAATACCAACTTACAAATGAAATTACAGGGGCTTGGAGAGGTTAATAATATGCCATGGTCACACAGCTAATAGGTACAAGAATGGAGATTTGACCACTGTTGGGCTGAGAAAACAGCATACTACAAATCTTGTTGTACAATCAAAGTGGAAATTCCAGCTCTGAACCAATAAACTACGAACAGTCTTTCCTCTATAGCTCTAATTTTGAACAATTAGAAATATCAATCCTCAATGAAATGTTGAAGACCTACAGTTCACTCTGCCACAGCTTAATATTTTCATTGGCAGTTCAAAGTAGTTCACTATAAAAAAGGAAAGCCATTACATGGATACATCAGTCAGTTTGGTGATAACTACAGTCAGCTACAGCTTCATTCTCATCTTCATTATAAAAAAGAACACCTCATATGCACATATTTTAAGTCTTTCAAAAGCTGTCATATTTCTCTAAATTGAATAAATGATAGAATGATGCTGGGAAGTGCTAAACTATTGAGTGTGAGATACAATGCCTGGAGACACATAAATGCATTTGAGGGTGTCAGATATATTGTACTAGAATTAAGTAAGGGGAAAAATGGAGAGGGGTCATCAAATTATATTAAGCATTTGGAGAAAACGATAATATTTGTGATGGCAAGTTGTGAAGAACCCGAAGCCTGGAACTGAATAGACAGGTGTGCTCCAGTAGAACGGCTGCTAGGCCCTTAACGAGTGCTAATGTGGGAGAATTATTAGTGACATGCACACTGTACTGCCTCTATGAACATTCTGGACAAGGTTTCTGTTCTTTTTTTTTTTTTACCAGAAAGCAACTAACAACAGTAACCTCTTTCAGAATTAATTACTATAGAAAAGACCTTTGTATTCCAAATGTGTCATTCTGATTAAATGTTCTTTTTTGACATTTTGTATGACGTGACTCTGCTGGTGGCTGTCTTCCCTTGATTAGGCAACTTAATAAGCCTGCACTGCTTCTCTGACACACACACACACACACACAAAAGAGTATTATAAGAAACATGACTAATTTGCTTTGTGAAAAATTGTAAAAAGGTACCTTAACCATGTCCTCATAGAGAAACCAAGATATGTTTATGCTACAAATGTTTAACCCTGGCTACATGTGATATTTACCTGGGGAACACTTAAGATGACCGGTATCAGTTGCACTGTCCAAACCATTTAAGATGGGTTCTCTGGAGCTGGGACCCAGGGGAGTTCTAAAAGGTCCCACGTGACCTGAATGTGGAACCAGGCTGAGAACCCTGGTGTAGGCGATGGAGCCAGGCCACCAATGTGTCCACTAATGAGAACGCCGTTTATGCAGGTTATAAATAAATTAACTCCAAAGTTGTAAAATAAGTTTGGAGGAAGATTTTTATCACTTTTTTGATAAAATCTGTCTTTTAATTTGTGTTCAATTTATGAATAAGAAAAGGCCTAGTTCAAAGGCATTGATCATAGGCAAGTCCAGTGAGTGCCAGGTTTTAATGTACATCTTGCTCAACTAAAGAAAACCTTATGTGATAGCAGAGAAAGGCCCAAGAGGCCGCTGAGTAAACTTGTCATTGTTATAGGAAAAGTAAATAAAACATTAATTTGCCTACTAATGGAGCATCAGGAGAGAAGCTTTCAGTATCAATATTATTTCAAACACTAGGTGACAATCAACTAGTTCCAAATTTCAGTTTTTGAAAACTATTTATAGATATGTGTGATATTTTGATTGAAATATGAGTATTTTTCTACTTATCAAAAATTCTGATGTAAATGTTTTTCTTTACACATTCTTATCTATAATATTTTTGATGCTATCTAAAGGAAAAAAGAAAGAAAGAAACAGCGCGACTATAACAATCACAAATAATCTCACCATGTGAAAATTCCATTAGCTAGCATACTGACATATTTCTTTCTAGTTCTTTTTGAATACATTTAAAATTAGTAATTAAAATAAGAGGTCTACATTAATGCTTAAGTTGTTTTTCCCCTCTATCAACATGCACTACATGTTCAATAAATTTATTAACAGCTATGTGACACTGTAACATGTCGATATTTTGCAATTATTTTAACTACACCCTTATTAGAATAATCAATTTGCATCCATTTCTAAGTTTGATCATTACTGTAAACAAAGCTGTGAGAAAAGAAGTATGTTTTTCATTTTTTGATGAAAAAATAAATGTCCCTAAAATAAATGTTCTATAGGTTTCCTCATTTGGTCCATACAGCAAAGCAACTCATCAAAGAGCCATTTATCAACTTGTTAATAGAGAAGCAGAGTTGAAAACAGCTGGATAAATTTTAAATTTGTTTGTTTGTTGTTCCTTCCTCTGTAAGACTTCATTAACATGATATTAAAATAACTTTTAAAAAGTAAAAGCATACAACACTTTTCTACAGAAAAAATTCTGATGGGTGAGTGCTGGCTGAGGGAGTAGCTCAGCTGAGAGTTTGTGTAGCAATGGAAGGAGCATTTTTCTGTAGTCAAATCCTAGAGGTGTCTGGACTCAAACTGGCAAAATATACAGGGGTCAGGAGTGAGGACGAACGATGAAAACATGAAGAAAACTGAAAATCTGGCAACAGCCCATGCGTAAACCAACCTTTCCTCTAAAGAAATTCCAAGTGAGAGAGCAGTTAATGTGGGAATTGCCACTTTACAGTGAAGTTCTCAATCTGACATTGGGTGGGCCATCTGTGTAGTCGCTTCTTAGCCGTTCACTCAAAAGTTAAGTCTGTCAGTTTCCAGGACATCTCCATGTATCCAAAACACTGAGTCAGCCTTCCTGTTCTTTTCATCTTAAATGTAAACAGGCAACTAAAGATCATAAATTTTAGTAAATTTTATAGCCCAAAAGAGAAGACTAATTTAAGTAAGCAAACTGAACCTTGAAAAAATAGGCTAAAATTTAGAGAGCAAAGAAAAACTCAAGACAATTACAAATAGCACTGGAGAGATTAGAGATCTATTCCTAAAATAAAATAGCATGTTCTAAAAGTTACATTCTAAGAATATAAAGAAATCCTGTAAATTAAATAACATATATGATTTTATACCACCCTCCTCCTCCAACACATGTGTAAAGATATTTGGAAGAAAAACTTAAGAAGTCTCCCAGATCCAAGATGAAAATCAAAACCACAAGATAAAAGAAATCCTTAACTTTTTTTTTGAAATGCTTAACTTTTAATTGGACCTCCAGAAAGAGAGGAAGGAAAAAACAGAGGGGCATAATTGTGGGAAAATCATACAGAAGCAAAAAGGAGTTCTGAGACAAACTGAAAGGACATACAACCTCTAGAGCAGGACGGATTAAACACACACATGTGCACATGCACACACACTCTTCCTCATTGTGCTGTAGAGTTTTATAACACAAAAAGCAAAGGTAACAAAAATGTACATAGAGGAGAAAAATGTGACTTGCAAAGAAATAAGATAAACACAGCACTAACAACAGATGTTCAATGACAGTCTCCAAATTTAGGAAAAAAAGATTTTTAATCTAGAATTTTATGGCCAAGCAAATACCAATCAATAGCAAGAGCTAACTGAAGTCATTTCAGATACACAATCGCTTAGAAAGTCTGCACATCATGTCGACTTTCAGAGGTAGTTGCTTAAGGATATACTCTGAAAAAAAAAGACAATGAAAACTACAAAGAATAATAAGTGTGACATTAGAAACTGGAATTGTCCTGTACTCCAAAGAAAAGTCAGTGGAACCAAGAATTTCTTAAAGAAGAAGATTGAGATGATGGATATAAAAACAGGAAACTGAAACATAATGAAAATATTTGGAAAAAGGGATATTTTTATGCTCCCAAGAAAAAAACAATGTCAGATAATCTAGGAAAACAAAACTAGCAGAAGTGTGTGGTATAAACAATGAAGTAAGTATGCGGTATGATTTTGATGATATGATGGAAGATTAGAAAGGGGAATTGATTTAACCTCGACTTTGGGAATATTCAAGGGAGGCACAGAGGTCATAGCAACTTGGAACTGCACTGAAGGAAGTGATACTACATCTGCAGAAAGCATTATTTTCATAGCTGTAATTTATCTGCCAAGTGAGGAGTCAAGATATACTACTGAAATATGATAGAATGTGATATAAAGGTGCAAATATACTATTTACAGTAACAAATTTAGTAAGTAGAGAGGTTTAAATTAAAAATGGCAATATAACTATGAAAAATTGAAAGGTTATATGTGATAAACCTTCATCCAGCACAACAGGAAGTCAACAGATAATGCTGAAATCTGATAAATCTAGACATAGTAATATAAATGTACTTACTCATGGAGAATTATAAAAAATTTCCAAGAGAAAACAGCAGAAAATATTCATTTTCTTCAGTTATGAGACTGCTATTCATTACAAGCTTACAAATATTGTTTAAATGTCAAACAATATAAAATACCTTAATAATTTAACCTCAGAATACTATACTCACCCAACACATATTAAGAATCAAACATGAATTTTTTTCTAAAAACAAAATGTTCCAGGTTTGAAGAAGACAGTTTATCTTTAAGGAGGGGAACAATATAAAGGAAATATTAGAAATCAACTCACCTAAGCAAAAATCACTGAGGTCAGCAAAAGAGCACTTGAGCACAGAGTCTTTTTTATCCTCCTCAGCATTAACTGAACCCAAAAAAAAAAAAGACAACTGATAGATTTGAGAAATAAAAATGTAATGTTAAAAATGACGACAGTGACTATTGTCTAAATGGTGGTCAAACATAAATTTTTTTAAGAAAATGGAGATTAGTTATTTAAAATTAACATTGGTACTGTGTTTTACAATGCCTTCACCCTCTTGAACAATTAGGCACTCTCCTTATTGGACATGGGTGTCACTGGACTTTTTATAATGGGAAAAGGTAATCTTGGTATATTCAAGTTATCCAAAGGACGAACCAAACCTAGGGAATTATAAGGAAATACAATCGAATAAGGCCCAGGCCTCTTAGAAAAGGATGAGGAAATAAAAGTACACTCTCTCCACTCCACGGCATGCTAGCCTGGCTGTGTTTGGACTCCTGGCTCCTGTGAACATGATGGTGTGTCTCAGATTGGCAGATCTGCGTGCAGAGGAGCGCCCACGGGCAGCCACAAAGTCTCTTCGATGTGGCGTCCAGTTGGCTCTCCCCTACGCCTCGGATTTCAACACCTGCATTTATCTGAGGCTTCCATGCCCACATTTGACTGTCAGTACATGTCCAACCACACCTTCATGCAATCAATTCTTCCCTGCTTTATCGTCAAGATCATTTACAGCCTTTGGTCTTTTTAGGAAATTGAGTTTATTATTGATGACATATCCTACTCAATTACTACTCGTAAATTTTCACCAGCAATGGTAGTGAGCCAACAGTTCAGATATGCTGGTCTAGCTTCCCCTGCAAATTACAGTTTTTAAGTCCAGGTTCACATGGGCTTGGCTGCCTTCAAGGTGAGACAGAACTGAACACACCTCTGGCCAACACACAGCCTTTCCCTGAACTTGCACAGGGTGCTGTTCTTCCTATGCCAGCCTCCTTCCTAAAGAGGTTTATACACACTAGTGAAATGGAAGAAGGGGAAAAATAGAAGGAATTGTTTGAAAAACAAACTTAGTCTTTACAAGCTGAACAAGAAAATGGAGCTCACCCTGCTCTCCTTTGTCAGGGGAGATGGAGGTCACAGACGTGGGAGCCTGAGACTCGCTCTCTGCCGCCTGGAAGAGTGAGGTCGACTGGCTCAGGCTCTTGGAGTAAGCATAGCCCTGGGTCAGGCATGGCAGGGATCTCCGAGACGGTTTCAGCGACGTTTCTTTTGCTATCTCACTCTTGCTTATATTCATACCTAAAAATCCAAATAGGTGAGGGTTAGTTATCAGAAATATTCAGCAGAAATCAAAAAATAACTTTTATTCTTATAACGGCTGCTTCTGAAAACTACTCTTAAAAGGCATCATTTAAGGAATTAGAATTTGTTGGATTAAGTGTTGTTTGTGTTAGTGATTGTTGTCAAATAGTTCTGAGAAATAAGCAGGTCCTCTTTCAGTTTGGAGTTCCACCATTTTTTAAAGAAATAAATGTTTAAGTTCCCTTAGGGAGTTGTGAGAACAACTACCGAGATTGTCTTTGGACAAATCTAACCATTTAGGTTTTTAAGAAGCAAAAGCAATAAAACCTAATTCCTAAACATTCAAACTACTATTAATAAATGAAGGCTTTCTTTATATGTGTTAGCCTCCCTTAAACATAAGCACACTGCTTTGATGGTAACCAAGAGGCCGGAAAGGGAGAACATAATGCAGTACAAAAACTGGCCGGCAGGTCCAGAGAGAGCATTCCTGGACTTAGTGTAACAGTCCCTCCCCTTATGCAGTGAAGGCTTATTTGCAGGAAGAATGCCCCTCAGCAGGACTCTGACTTCGAAGGCACAAGCACCAGTAACTGTCTGCTACAGTAAAGAATGCTCATGCCAGATGCGACATGAAACAGGGAACAGGTGAAAATCTACTGAAGGTCATGAATCCAGGAACAGGCAGAACTGAATGTTAACATATAGCCATTGGCTCCAAAGCCTTTGATCTTTCCAGAAAGCTCCATGGCTCCTCATGAACCCATTTCCAGATGGTTTATTACTGTTGCTTGGCTTGGTATAAGTACCACACAAATTTTAAGCAGAGCGGTCTGAATGTAGATACCGTAAGGCTAAAGGAAACCTTAGGCCCTTAAAGCTAAAGTAAACCTCAGGCCCTCTAATAATTCTATATCCACAATTTTAGTGAACTGTGGAATATATTTTGATGACAAAAGGAATGTCTACCCACCATCTATCAAACTGTATTTCTTCTATTTCAAACTCCCTTATAAAATAACAGATCTGGATAATAAATAACCTACTATGGCTTAACAATGTATGTAACTGAGTTACACAAAATAAATATCAATGAATATTTTTAACATTGATTTTTTGTTCACTTCATTTCCCATCATTTATTTAATTATTACAAACAATTCTTGAGTTCTTCCTCTGAGCCAGGCCTTCACTGGGTGTTGGGCATAAAATGGCTCTCATTCACATGGAGAGCAGATACATAAAAGCAGATCTTTACATTAAAAGACAGTAAAAAATGTGCATTGGCCATTCTAAAACCACCTGAGGAGATCTCCTGGAGGAGCCAGATGGCAGCACCACTGTAGTCTTATCTGTGAAGGTCATCAGAACTGAATCTTTGCGATATATTCCCTTTCCTACACTTTATTATTTATAATCCTTGGGTTTAACGCATTTTTTTCAGAGAAGTTGATACACAGGTGAGAAAGTCTGTAGAAAACACTATTATAAAGTGTTTTTGCATGTAACTGCAAAAAATATTTGTCAACTGAACACAATGAAAATTGAGAAAATAATGACGGAGATGAAACAAATGGCCTCCCTATTGCTCAGCATTCCCTGTATCCCTAATGCAAAGGCAGTTTCCCCATTTTCTGAACTATTGTTTCCAAAGATATTATACAGATAGTCTTTGCTGGTAACCAAAGTAATCAAAACCAGAAGTCAGATATCTTATGTCTAAAGCATACAAAGTTTCTTTTCAAAGTTCCATATCAATGGCCATCAAGTTCTGTTTGTCATAACAATCTGTTCTGTTCTTTGCTTGGCATGATTGATATTAACTGCTCCGCAGAGCAAAAATCAGCCTTTTTCTTCTATGTTCCAAAGTTCTGTTTCCTTTAGTATATGGTTTTACATAGTACTATTAAAAAATATTTGATAACTACCCATTGAAAGCTAATAACTAGAAGAGAGATTATATAGTAACATGTCAGTTTTAGTAAGCATATGTCATTCTTGAGTTCAAGGATAAACCTGTAGAACTGTAGAACATCTGTTATTTCCTATACTTAGGACAGATTTTTCTAAAATAACAATTAGTACCCCTTCCAACTGTTCCAAGAACACTTCATAAATGCTCACATATTTGAAAGGATCTAATGAAATTACAATTCCACTTGGGTGTATGTAAAGATCCAGGAGGTATAGTTGCAAAGCAATATTTTCTAGAAATGCATTCACATAAAGCATCAGATATCAAAAGAGAAAAAGTTGCTATTCAGATACCATATAACTCAAAGAGCTTTAAGCTGGTATGGAGTTTTAATGGGAAAAAATAGATCTTTAGAAAACTTCAAAAAGAAAGTTGAGCAGTAAAGAAATTTGACTGATCTTAGTGCAAAACATACATTTTTCAAAACACCATTCTTTTGGTAAAATTTACCTTCTAGGAAAACAACTCATCCTAAGGACCCAAGTGAAAGTAAAAAAAAGTTTTTTAATAGAATAAACTTCAAAAATTCTACTAATTGGTTAGAAAAAATTTGGAATATTTTAGTAAAATAAAAATGATATTATTACCTAATACATTTTATATTATGTCCTCAAGAAAGAAATTTTTAAAATAACAAATATATCTGTCTGCCCCTTGTTCTATTCTCAGGAAGAATTACGTGCTTTAGTAAGACTTCACGCCTTCATCAGAGTATTTTAGAATGGATGTGCTGAGGGTAGGTGGTGTCTCAGGATGCCATTTAATTTTATAAAATTCACACACACTATTCTGTGTTACTGGACGTAATCAATGCACATTTATCTCAACGATAAGCATTTTGGGAAAAAGCATTTTTTTTCTTCTTACATGTCAAATTTTTTTCTTATCTTCTTACATGTCAATATCCCTGTAGCTCTGTCTTCTTTTTTCTTATCTTCTTACATGTCAATATCCCTGTAGCTCTGTCTTTTTCAAAGCCACCTTTTTTAATTGTTGCATAATGTTCAAATTAATGCTAATGATAAAAGCAACATTTATGGAGTGTCTACAAAGCACCAGCTGCATCCTGCATAATATCAATAATTCTCACAATAGTCCTTGCAGGACTTGTCATCTCCACTTTACGTGTGAGAATCCGAGACACAAGAACTTAAGTAAGTAACTTGTCTCAAATCCCACATGCAGGAAGTGCTGGAGGCTGAAACAAACCTGGTACATCGGACTCCTAGGGCTCTGCTCTTTGTAATACAACAGGCAACCTCTTCATGTACTCAGAAACTTCTTTTACAATAGTATGCTCTTCACTCACTTTTCAGCTTTACCCTGACTTTGAACAAGGAAAAGTACATCTGTTACATCAGAGGCTTAGTGTAATGGAGATGGCTAACTCAGAGTAATTGATGAAAGTTTACTAAGGGAATTTTTTAACAAACGTATGGCCAAGATTAAGAGAAACCAACAGAGGTTGGTGAAGCTCCCTTCAACTAACAAGGGTCAGAAAACTCGATCGAACTTGGCCCCGCAGAGCAGGAGAGAGAGGGAGCAGGTACAGGAACCTGGAGGTAATAATAGCACGTATGTGCTTAGACAGAGGAATGTAGCCACCGTTAAACCACAGACCGGAAGTTTGGGGGGCCAGGGGCATAAAATACCCAACCTCTCTTCTGTCAACATGTGGTCTGTAGCTGCTGCCTCCCTCTGGTTAATTTAAACAGGAGCTGGAGGTCCTGAGAACACCTGGTTGTTGTCATCCATAGACACTGCTTCCTGGAACACTGACTGGGCTGAGAGAAAACGGTGCAGGATGATCTGGAGGGATAAACGGAGATGATCCACCACGCGCGAACAGATGTATAACTTCACAGGAGCTTTCAGCATAACCTTTGGGCACAGAAAGCAGCATATGCAATTTTTTTAACCACTAGAGAATAAAATTTATTTTTTTTTTTGGTCATAAACTGTAAGTACTCTAAGATGCTTACACATTAACATGGGAAAGGTAGTTCTTGGCTTTAATGTACTTTTGAGTTTCATTGCTGTGTGCAAGAGTCTATGCAGGAGACAAAGGGAAATAATACACATGGTGTTTTTCAATAAGAGTGACTAGCAAAATCAAAATTTATCTCATATAATTAAAATATATTAGGATGAATAAGAAAAGCTCCCCGTGAGTTTAATGCAAACCAGAATATTGTAAGAAAGGCACAAAGTTATGTAGGGGTTTGCAACTTGGGGAAAATGCCTTTTAAAAGTCCTGAAGGAGAAATGATTGCCCTCATTTTTACTTTTATCTTTGTATCTTGTTTGCTGATTTCCAGGTCAAACAACCCACCACACACAGGTTAATTTCCCTTGTTATTTCTCTCCTTAGAAACAAGTACTTTGCTTTAACAGGCCTTCCCATGTTTGCATTTATTCATTTATTAGTTATTATTCAACATACAGTCTGTCCAGCTACAAGGGGAGTTTCATGAGGCACATGGGCCATGTTTGCCTTGTTCACAGCGCAGCTTCAGCACGGGGCACAGGGTCTGCACCTACAGCACGCAAACGACGTTTACCAACGGGGCGCAACTGATTTCCCCATATTGACACTGTGTCCTGTGAACCTGCACACTTGCTTACTGCTTCTGGAACAGCTTTGTCGATTCTTTGAAATTTTCTATATAAATTATATTGTCTGCAAAAGAAAGTAGTGTACTTTCTTACTGTCCAAATGAATGTGTTTAATTTCTTTTTCTATCCTCATTTAATTTTCTAGGACTTCCAATGCAATATTGAGTGAGAGTGGTGGAGGCAGACAATCTTGCCTAGTTCCACATCTTAGGGGAAAAGCCAATATTCTTTCATGAAATATTTTAGAGATGCCTTAAGTCTATGGATGAATTTTGTATTTGGAGGTTGCTGAAGTTTTTATCATGACGGATGTCGAATGTTTGTTTCTGCATCTGTTGACATATCATGTAGTTTTCTTATCAAGTCTGTTAGTGTGATAAGTTATACTAATTTATTTTTGAGTGCTGAACCAACCTTGCATTCCTAAGTGATATTTGATATATTTAATTCTCACAATAATCCTAAAACTAAGCTTAATTATGAATATTTAATAGTAAGAACACTGAAGGTAACTAACTTAAGGATGGATGTTCAGCCCCATTATTGACAAACCCCTTAACTGAACGCAAGACCATGGGTTCTCCAAGCTAAGTTCCCCTTACTACAGTACCTTTCACAGATGCACAAGGACATTATTGACGGCCTCCAGGGCAACCACCAAGCCCTTCTTTCCTATACTCCACTCCCAAGGTAAAGAGGTTTTGGTAATTCTCTAGGAAATAGATACTTTTGTTCCAGGGTTCTTGAGTGAGGCCAATGGGTACACTGACAAAAGTAACTAACACTGGCCTCTGTAGTCTTTCTTGATCTTGCTGTTTGGTTACATTACCTCCCATGTGTGAGGATGTGTGAAGGTGACACAAAACCGGCATACAGCTTATGCGGCTAACCTTCCTGAAGACAGTTTAACCAGTTTAGAACATAACATAAGGATATATTTTCATTTTCCGTCAAGATTTCCTTATGTTTTCAAGGCTTTGAAAAGATGTAATATTAAGGTTCAAAATCAGATACAGGCCTGGAATAAAGAAACCTAGTTCTGCTGCTACTTTATATCTGAAAGCAGAGCCCTGTCCAGGGAAGCCAATAATTTCACCTAGAAATTTCAGGCCAAGGCCCTAGATAGAAAAGATGAAAAACACTGTTGTTTAGCTGGAGCATATCTTGTCTGTATTTCTTTCCTATGAATCTATTTGAGATTTGAAAATAAGTCTCTAGGTCTCCACTAAGCTTTGTTTTAATTCAAGAAATGTTTACGTATCCTCAGGAATTCCATACTCACATTATCTGTCTAGTTCAGCAGAGTTATTGAAACATGTCAACTGAAGAGAAATCAGATCATTCAAATAATGTCTCAGGGACAACAAATTTCTTTACAGACACTTATATATGTGTATACATATATATATTTTAGAGAAGAAAAATAGTTTGGATAATCTCATCAAGAATATGATGGGAGTATGTAGAGCAAGGCCACTTGTTACATAAAACGGAAATTCATAGGAAAACAATAACCAACCTACACAAAATCAATTCTGAGCACTTCAGTTATTAGAACAGTAAGGAATCAAAGCATAACTCACTTAATTCAGTCCGAGTCTAATGTCAAAAACCCCAAGGGAGTTTCATCGCCTCCTCATTTTCCTTTAAAAGCCATCTGAATATAAATGTTCTAATCTTGTCATCATAGAGTGAATGATGTATTTTAATTGACAGACTGACATTATAGAAAAGAATGCTTTCAAAACCACTCACATGGTGCAGAGACTTAACGCCCAGTTCAAAGATAAAGGAAAAGAAAATGTGCTCTTTTATTTTGCTGGTTTTCAAGGAATCACTGCTCCTTGATAGTTTTTCTTCCAAAGAAAGAAATGGAACACAATGGAAAAAAAAGAAATGCTTTAGAATTTTTGATTCCTTGAAAAGAAGATGGACTGATGGATAAATAAGTGCCACTTTTTTGCAAGGAGAACGATGAAAAGCAAAGGAACGAAATTTAGCTGTTCTGTCTCTTTTAGCAGAAACTATATCCATCATTCCTGACTCAGATATCCATTTTCAGTGAAAAGTTTCTTTTCAGCTTAGTGACTGGATTACAAGTCCTTTCCGTCGAAAACACTGCAGGGGGCAAACTGATGACCGTGAGGTCCTGATAGGTCACAAACACAGTCCTGGTTACAGCACTGAAACTCTAAAGGTGGCATGCTTCAGTTAGGCTGGGCAAGGCCTTTTGGAGTACACACGTTATGTACACGAATGAGTGCAGCTAGATACCAACTTCTGAAATTCCTGGCAGGTCCAGGGAATGGTATATTTCCATATGCCGTATGGAACAGTAGCCTTACAGCAGTTCTAGGAATATTCAGCAACTAATAAAGAGATTCTAGGTAGACCTGGAAATATAAAAAGCCCTAAAGTAGCTCACATGACTTCCAAACAGACAGACAAACAGACACACACACACACACATACATCCACCTGTCCCAAACAGACAGACAGACAGACAGACACACACACACACACATCACACCTACCCCAAATAACATTTGCTCAGCCTGGCTCTGTCTCGGTAGCTGTGGCTATTATTTTACAGCCACGAATGTGTGTGGTGGGGTAGGAAGTGTGTTTTCAGGATAAAAGCACTCACTCCTCTAAATCATAAATAATCAAGTAATTTCCCCCAAATCAAAACAAATAAATTGGCTGGACCACAGTGGTCACGGACAATTCTGAGGAAGGCTACTACATAATATTAAAAAGAAAAAGAATTCCAAATCATGGCATTACTCCAAAATTAAATTTTGATTAAGGTCCAAATTCTGGACAATTTCAATTCCAATGTTGTAATATTTTATGGTTTTCAGTAGTTAATTACTGTCATTCTGTTTCTAAAAGAAGTCTGAAGCCCTTTATGTCAAAATTGTTTCCTCTTATTTTCGCCTCCACTCTAATCTCTCTTCAATTGACGCCTTCCACTGGGAAGCTGCCAGTAAGTGCAAGTGGACTTGGGTAGGAGCCATTGTTTGTGAATCTGCTCCACCAACTCAACCCCTTTATTCTGTTTTTTAAAGGAAAACAATAACGGCAAGACCTCAAAGAGTAAATCAACCAAAGTTACATAAACATAGTTTATAACCTTAGGGCTTTGGGGTTGCTACAATACCCCTCCTAAAGTAAGAAGTTATTTTCATATTATATTTATTTTAAACAAAATTTAAACTGGTTCCCCGGCATATTAAAATAAATGAAATGTATGATATTTCTACATATAGATTAAAATAATACAATTTTTCTGCAAAACCGGAGACAGTAATTACACTGAAATTGAAAAATTAGAGAAGATCAAGGAAATGCATCTAAGCCATCCTCAGATAATAGTTTTCCCCAAACTGCAAGTCATATTTGCTTTGGAATATTCTTCTTCAGGGATTTAAAAAATACGCCATACAGACAGTCTAATTATTATTTTAGTTATTAAAAAAACTGAAGTAATCTTTTCACTGAAGTAGCTATGATAAAGGCATTCAGGGATGATAAAATGACATCCACAAATATGTGTGATTGAACCAGACAAATTCCTTTACTTCCTCTTCCTGCTTCCTGAACACCACGGGCAACACAGTGCCAAAGCAGGACTCATCGGTGATGAGTCAATATAGCCCATGGCTGCCGTGGGATTGCAGGATGAGGCAAGAGCATCCTCACCCTTCTCATTGTAAGGCATACATGTAAAATATTCTGTTTTGTGGCTTGCTTTAAAAGGGACTTCCTGGCATCTGGAACTACAGTGACTGCCTGCAACATTCATTTTCAGAAATACAGGGAAATTTCTCTAACACCATTTCTAACTTTAGATGTTGACAGGGAGCAAAACATACTCCCGGAGTGAAATTCACATTAAAGAGGAATGCGGTTCTGTGCGACTACTTTCTCAGCAGTTTAATACAGCCAATTGTGCATCCATAGAATCCATACTTTGTACAATCTTTATGCTGTACTTACAAGTAAAGTCTCTTTCTTTTGAATTTTAATAGTACTTAGTCTGTTTAATGAATAATGGTAATTTTTATGTGCATTATAATTTGTGTGGGTAAGCTATATCATTATCATTGTACTCAGTCCCTTGAGGTCAGAGACCATAAATGCTTGTTGATTTCCTCCATAATGGCCTGCTCAGTGCTTTGCATTTATGGGACAACTTGAAGCATTACATAGATTTCAGTACAACAAGGGCCTGTTATGTTTTTAAAAATATTACTCCACAAAGAAAAAATCCTAAAACAACTATCGGGGCATTATATCACTAGCAATATTGCTTCATTACAATGTAGTTTTAAGAGGTTCTTTAAATTTACTGTTAAAATGTATATACTCAGAGTATTATTCACATATCAAATTTTTTATCTTGGTGAGTTACTATTTATCAAACAAATCCTTTATTTGACTTTCCTGTTTTCATTTTGTCAATATTATTATAATAAAGTTACTTTCACTAAGGGCTTTTTATATGCCAGACATATTTCTTTTTTAATTCATAATACTAATAAAACCACAGCATTTTATTTTTAAATATATTTTACTGATTATGCTATTACAATTGCCCCATTTTTCCGTCTTTTATTCCCTTCTGCCCTGTACCCCCTCACATTAGCAGCCCCCCACCTTAGTTCATGTCCATGGGTCATACATGTAAGTTATTTGGCTTCTCCATTTCCTATACTATTTTTAACTTTCCCCGTCTATGTTGTACCTACCATTTATGCTTCTTATTCTCTGTTCCTTTTCCTCCATTCTGCCCCTTCCCCCTCCCCACTGATAACCCTCCATATGATCTTCATTTCTGTGATTCTGTTCCTGTTCTAGTTGTTTGCTTAGTTTGTTTTTGTTTTTTCTTAGGTTCAGTCATTGATAGTTGTGAGTTTGCTATCATTTTACTGTTTGTAGTTTTTCAACTTCTATTTCTTAGATAAGTCCCTTTAACATTTCATATAATAAGGGCTTGGTGATGATGAACTCCTTTAACTTGACCTTATCTGGGAAGGACTTTATCTGCTTTTCCATTCTAAACGAAAGCTTGCTGGGTAGAGTAATCTTGGATGTAGGTCCTTGTCCTTCATGACTTGGAATACTTTCCAGCCCCGTCTTGCCTCTGAGGTTTCTTTTGAAAAATCAGCTGATAGTCTTATGGGCACTCTTTTGTAGGTAGCTCTCTCCTTTTCTCTTGTTACTTTAAAGATTCTCTTCTTCTCTTTAATCCTGGGTAATGTAACTATGATGTCCCTTGGTGTGTGCCTCCTTGGGTCCAACTTCTTTGAGACTCTCTCAGCTTCCTGGACAATCTCTGGGACAACTTTAAACATTTCAACATCTGAATCATAAGGGTGCCAGAAGAGGAGGAAGAGCAAGAAATTGAAAATTTATTTGAAAAAAACAATGAAGGAGAATGTCCCCAATCTGGCAAAGGAAATAGACCACAATACTTCAAAGGTGTGTGTTTTTTTAAATTAAATTTCTCCAGGCGGCATTGGTTAATAATATTTCGTAGGTTTCTCTCCATGGACAGCATGTTCATGGGAGCATATGGGAAAGTTTCCTCACTCTGGAAGGGGAAACTTTCCTTTTACAATGTACTCCTTCTTTTTACAATGGAATACCGTGTCTGTGTCTAATGGCAGGCATTGCTGCATCCCCATTGTAATTATGAGGGGCACTGGCCTGCAGACGAGAACAAGACTCTGAGGATGGTGGAGCAGACAGATGTACATTACCTGGGTACTTGTTAACAACACCGAACTGGTAAAGTGGTGCATTAAACAATTCTGAAGGAGCCCTAATTTGGAGGTACTGGTTATGTGAGAAAAAAATGTTCATTGTTTGTTTTGATTTAGATTTTCATTGTCAAATCAGAGTTTACTTAGGAAAGGCAAAGGGTTGAAAGTAAGAAGTGCTAAAATGTGGAATTGGATGAGTGAAGGAGTTACAGTAGGATCACTCAACTGTGGTCTGCAGGTCAAACCTGACTTGCCACTTGTTTTTGTAAACAAAGTTTTGTTAATAGACAAGCCATATTTATCTCATCATATATACCATCTATAGCTCCTTCATGCTGGAATGTCAGAATTCATTGGTTGCAATAAAGAGCCTTTAGCCTGCAAAACCCAACCATTGACAGTTATAAAAACTGTCGCAGAGATATAAAGTACAGCATAGGAAATACAGTCAATAATATAATAGCCCTTTATGGTCCTAGATGGGTACCAGACTTAGGAGGATCACTTCATAAGGTACAGAAGTGTCCAATCACTATGTTATACAGCTGAAACTAATACAATATTGTGTGTCAATTGTAATTAAAAATAAATCTTAAAAAAGAAAAGAAAGCAGCAGTTATGAGAATGAGAGGGGGAAAAATGTACTTTCCACTTGGTCTTTTACAGAAAACATGTGCCAACTCCAGAGTGGAGCACAGGGCACTGCTGACCCAGTTCGGTATTTCAGGCCTGGGAGATGACGACCCTTGTTATGAGCTTGTGAAACAGTCGCTTGTTTCCACCTGTTCCTCAAATGTGATATTGAGGGAAATATTTTAAAAAGGAAACAATGCATCTGTATAATGACTGATGCCTGGTGTTTTAGTCAAGTCTCATAAGAGAAAACGCAATTTAGATAAAGGTGGCTCATCGAAAAGAAAGCAGGAAGGGAGGAAACCAATATTACCAATATTACCAAGAGTTAAGTTCTCACAGTGTATTACTGGTCACAAAAAATTACCAAGCTTCTACATTAAGACCCCAAACACTTCAATATTAAGCACTGAAATAAAAGAATGCTATACATACATTTAGGAAAGATTAACAAAAACAAATATGATCATTATTTTCCAACCAGCTTATTCTAGTTCAGGGTCATGGGTGCATGGAGCCCAAGGCACAAGGAAGCAGGACAGGAGACAGGAAACTGCCCTAGACAGGACGCCCTTCCACGGCAAGTGCGTCACAGCCACCCCCGCACTCACCCAGATTGGGACGCTGCAGACACACCAATTTCCCTTGTGGGCACATCTTTGGGATGTGGGAGGGAGCCAGAGGACCCAGAGAAAACTCACACAGACATGGGGAAAACATACCAACTACACACAGACAACGGTCCTGAGCAGCAGTCAAGTTTCTTTCCTCATCAACATTGTAATGAAGGGAGTTGAAGGGCGCAATATTATCCAAAGGCTTGTTGTACACACATACCTATTATAAAGCTTAATTTATAAAGTAGGCGTTGTAAGAGATTAACAATAGTAACTAATAATAACACTGAAACATCGTAACAGCATACTGTAATAAAAGGAATGTGAATGGCTTTGGGGCCATTATTAAGTAAAATAGGGTCATTTGAACACAAGCACTGTGACACCTTGACTGTGAAGCTGGTAGCTCACACCTTGGGGAGGAGCTAAACAAAGGGATGATTCGTGTCCCAGTAGGAGGGAGGACTTCACAAGATTTCCTCCCACTCCTCAGATCATTGCCTGACTTAAAACTTATGAATTGTTTATTTCTGGAAATTTCCATTTAGTATTTTCGGACCATAGTTGACCATGGGGAAGTAAAACCATGAAAAGCAACACTGTGGAAAAGAGGGGAGAGTACTGTATAACTTTTCAAAAAAAACTTGTGGCATACCATAAAAATGGACACTTTGGAAATGCAGAGTGCTGGAAATTTAAAGATTTCCCATTTCACACCCTAGTTGATGGTTGATGAGCCAAAGCAGCAGGAATTTATCACGAAAGCTGACAAAGCGTAGATGAACGTGGCTAAGGGGGGGAAGTACGTGACATTGAGAAGCATCTGGCTGTGCACTGGACTGCAGGAAACAAACCACCACTTGAACTGACTTAGAGAGAAACTCAGGCTAAAGAAGCCTAAAATGTGTTTCAAAACAAATCTAATTGTTCAGCTCTTAAGGTCATCCTTGCATCCTTGCATTTAGACAGCAAAAAGTTAATTACTAAACACATGCTTTCCCTCCTTAGTAACAGAAATATGCAACCATTTTCTTTAACTGTTTCATATACATACATACAGGCATATTTGTATTAAGTATGTATAATTCCTATTGGCCTGGAAGGTTCTGTCCACCACGGTATCTTCAGCACCCAGGATATTCCCAGACTGAAAGCCATTTTAATTAAAGGAAGATACTGAAGAAAAAGTATGGGAGAAAAAGCAATGTGCCAAATAACAGATGCACAGTGTGTGGTGTGGACAAAAATGGGGCCACGTACTAAACTTGCCAAGCTCAGGGAGGCCTGCATGGTAGGCGTCACAAACTCAGAGACCGAAAGTAACCACAGAGCATGGCCTGAAATTAAAACTTTCTGACTAAAAGCATGTCATGGTGGGCAGTCACATGGTGGGTAGGCCTGTAGCTGGCTTTTTGGCCAAAGGTCAACCCTTACCTTAACTAAGCCTGTCTATTGACATTTTTTGCATCTAAGGTAACATATGCTTGGAATGTCAGAGTAATCTCCCCTTTTCCAGGCCCCTCAGGGCACACCTGTTAGGTAGGATAGATAGTAAACTAAGGCATAGACGAGGAGGGAGACATGTCTCACCCACTAACTCAGCAGTCCTAACTCCATGAAACACCATGCTAACATAGGAGGAGGGAAGTCCCTGAAATTCTAGGTAGCATTTCCACTATCTGGGAAAGAAAGCCTTTGAACCTGTGCTTTCACCTCAAGGCCTGAAAGGCAGGAGAGGGTCGCCAGTGGCCAAAGCAAGAGGCCCATAAAACAACTTTTGTTAATGGCCTACCACTGGTCACTGTTTTACAAGGGAGTCCTTGCTGCTTACAGAAAGAGCCCACAAATAACTTTGGGTAACTTCCCCAAATTTGATTAACTGCCTTCTGTCATATCTGTTTTACGATAAAATGTACAAAGGGAGTTTGGAGCAAGATAAGGATTCAGACTAACAGACCTCCCCATATATGCCTAAGTTTGGGTAGTCTCGTCCCTCTGGGAAAGGTGGCACCACCTTTTCCCATCCATTAACATCTTCACCCTGTCCCACCAACTATAAAAGTCCTCAGAACAAAGGACTCCCACTTGGCTCTCAGGGCGCCCGGCCTGGTGCCACCCTTACTTTCACCGAACTTACCCTGCTTTGCCTGTGTCTTTCAACACCCTCCCACCCTCGCCCACCTTACCTAGGCCATTCTCTTCTATGAGAACAGATCACCCATAAATCCGCTTGCAATCAAACAGATTCACTGATCCATATTTTACTGTGTTGGCAAGAAGAACTGAGTTCCTGGGATTTTCTCCCATAACACACCCACAGCACAAGAGCACCAGACCACAGAATCCCTCATTGTTATCTTTTTCCTCAAATACCATCTCTATGTGCTGTAAATGTGAATCGTTAACTATCTTATACCCATCAATGCTTTAAAAGAGGTATTTTTCTCTCCTTTTTATTCTTTCCCCAGTGTAAGAGATCCCCTGGCTTTGCTTTCTCCTGCCTCCTTAATACCCCACCAATGGATTTCATGTAACACCCCCCACCCCATTACGCCTCTTCCTTTGTTTGTAATGTGTAACATAAGCTGCAAACTGCCATTCTCTGGAGCACTTTCTAAATCTGTTGAGATTTTGCTTCCCAGCAGTTGTCAACTTGGCTCAAATAGACTCATAAAAATTCTCTACTGGTTTGGATGTTTCTTAGGTCAACAGTACATTTGAAACTCTCAAATATGTATCCAGGGTGTGTACAGAATTTATCCAGCCATGTAATATGAAAAATAGAGATGTTTATTGAAGAAGAAGCAAGATACAAGAAACACTGTACATAGGACAATGATGCCTCAGTCCCCTTCAAAGTAGGCACCTTGGGACCTCACAGAGTCTCTCAATTGCCATCAGCTGCCCCGTTGTATTTTCCTGAATCTCTCTGATGGTCTGAAATCTCTTCCCATTCAAAGGTGATTTTAGTTTTGGGAAAAGCCAGAAGTCAAAGGGTACCAAGTCTGGGCTGTAGGGAGGATAAGTCATCTGGGTAATTTGATCTGTTGAACACCTCTGCACTAAACATGATGTATGTGCAGGTGTGTTGTTGTGATGAAGCTGCCAATCACCAGTTGCCCATAGCTGTTGCCCTCTGAATCATCTGAATAGTTTTTAGGGAGGAATGTTCAAGCTTAATGTAAAATTTGAGGCAGATTAGTTACTGTACTCCCCCAGTCATTTTGAATGTGACAGCCACACAGTACACATGCTCATTCAATGGCACCTACCATCCTCACTGACTAGCGCAGTGAAGTCGTCATTGCTCACACTTGTGCATTCCAGTCCCCTCTCCTTGGCTGCCAGGTTACATAGACGTGGTGCAAACTGTTCTCATTATATTCACAATGGTGGGACTTTTTCCAGACAGACCTCATACCTTTGGTTAAGGCTGAGAAGATGATATGTAAAATAAATATGCTCAAATTTGTTACAAGTAATTTTTATTTGCAAATGTTTTTTAGAATTGTTTTATATTTTCAAAAATCACCAAGAAAATTTCAGAGCCATTGAGAGTAATTTCTTCCTTTCATGTGCCATCATGTTTTCATGCCCTGTACACACAAGACCTGCCTCATGTCTGTGCTAGCGCCCGCGATTAGTGGAGTGCTTCCTCAGAATTAAGACTTGACTATGAGAATGCCCCAGCAACCCATGGTAAACTCATAACATGTTTAAAAAACACACAGAAATTACTTCTCTTGATGACCTTGCATTTAAAGTTTCCTCAAATGTTTGTGTTAATGCCCCAGATTACAAAGTCAAAAAAAACCCCTCAGCTTTGCAGAATCCCTATTTGTAGAAACATGGACTTTACCACAAGGGTGTCACTGTGGCAACAAGGAAAAGGTAATAAAGATTAAGGATTAATTTAATTTATCTAATGAAGTCATTTAATCTCTACGTGGTTAGCAGAAATGTATGCATTTTTAAGCTATCCTAATTACTGTGTGTTTTGTCATGAGTTTAGCCTTTGCAGACTGCAGAAAGTAAATAATTTAAATCCAAAGTCAATATAACATATCTCAGAATCCAGGAAGGCAGCTGATACTGTGAAGAGGAAAGGCACAAAGGAGAGGAAGAAAATGCCTTACTTCCCAGTGTGGTCGGGAAGGCTAAAATGTATCAGGTTAAATCCACTAAGAGTAAGGGAGCTAGCTCTGACCCGTGTGGCTCAGTTGGTTGGAGCCTTGATACAGGGTGCAGCCAAGAGGGGTGGGGGGCAGCCCAAAAAAAGATTTGGAATGGTGTCCAGAACTCAAGGTGTCTAGGAAATATTAGAGAGACATATAAGCTGTCTTCACCCCTTCCCCTACAGGTGTGAGTTGGGGGAAGGGATGCATGGAGCAGGAACATGCAGGTTTGTTTTGTACAGCCACAGCCTTGCAGCTAATCCACGCCATGATCATTTAACATATCTATAGCCTGGACGGTGACACAGCTGATGGTGCCAGTGGCCTGGAAACACGGACGTGTGCTCTTTTCCTCAGCTATAGTACCCTGAATTAGGGCAGAGGGAGAAGGGAGCACTGTGTGCATCTATGGGTATCTTAAAGGACTTTGATATTTTAATGAAGACATTAGGTCACTACATTAAGTCTGTATAGCCTTAAATAAACATTTCCTTTCCTTTTCACTGATCTCTGGCATTGAGAGATGTCTTTCCAATTGGCGGCGGACAATTGAGCCCAGTAGGGGGTCCAGACGGTATTAGTATACTGTTCTTGGTGTGGGAAGGGTGGGGGGGGCTGTGTTTTTCTGTAACAGCCTCATTCCATAACCAAAAGGTTTCTGGTTCTACTTCCAGTCAGGGCACATACTCAGGTTGCAAGTTCAATCCCTGTTCCAGGCATGTACAGTATGAAACCAACCAATGCTTTTCTCTTGCATTGATGTTTCTCTCTCTGTTTCCTTGAGGACAATTAAAAAATGTCCTCAGAGAGAGGGAAAAAGAAAAAAGAGAATAAGGGTTCAAATTTTTGGTGATAGAAGAAGATGAGACTTTGGGTGATGAGCACACAATGCAATCTACAGGTAATGTATCGTGGAATTGTACACTTGAGGGATATATAATTTTTTTTACCAATGTCACCCCAATAAATTTAATATACAAGTGTGTTTGGGCTATGGGGCAGGGGAGAAAGGGGCAGGGCTGAGTCCATTAAAAAATCAGCAAAAGTAAAGGGCTCCATTCAAAGACGAATGAGAGCAAAAGACCTAACCGTGTTGAGAGTTTGATATCTCTAGAAAATCTTCTAGGCCCTTGATATCTGCTTCATTTGAATATAACAATCACCCTGAACACTGAATATGTTCATCTTATTTGCAAATGAAGAATCAACGTTTCCTGAAGAAATAATTTGTCCAAAATTAAATCTGCTGATGAATAGCGAAGCCTATAATTGAGCTCCATTTGCACGTGAGGCCTGGGCTCCTTCCTGCCAATACCCCCACCAGCTTTAAGTGCCTCTCAGAAAGACAGAAGGAAGTGCAGGTGTTAAGAGTGGCAGAAGCACGTGGAGAGGAGAGAACTTGATGAAAGGGCGCAGATAATTAGGGGTCTGAGAGTCACGCTGCAGAGTTTGTATTTTATACTCTGCATATTTGATTGGAGGTAACAGAAGTCTCTTAAGTGAAGGGGAGCATTGTATTAGAGAGATTATTCTGGTGAGGGTGCTCTCATTGAAAGCACCATCCTTCACCATGGTCCTGTTTTCAAAGGCAGATGTCACTACGAGAAGCAATACCTATAGTTCTTAAGACTTTAGTGTGGAAAAGATTCACTGAAGCTCACAGAAAGGGACTGGTGATTGCAAGAAGGTAAAACTGAGCTCTGGAGGAAAACAAAACGTGTCTGGACATAGTTTGATCTCTCCAGATTTTGAGTTTTTCCAGGTAACAGTGTCTGGATTGGACAAACCTGAGCTGGAGGAAAATACAAACGCCCAATTTCCTCACCTCTGTGGCTTTGCCATTATCAATCAATCTGCTTAGAATGGCCTATCACCCTCCTATACCCACCACTTACTCAAATTCTAGTCATCTTTCAAGACCGAGTGCAAAAGTCATCACATTCATGAAATCTACCCTTTCTGGTTAGTTCATTTCCATTTTTAAAGGACACTGTGGTTATTTGTGGTTCTCTCTCTCATCTTTCATTCCAAGGGCTGATGAATGGAACACCACCAGGCTGCACAAGTCTCAGGATAATCTACAAGAACAGCATGCCTCTGGTTTTGCAGAGCACACCCAGCCAGGCTCTGTGAGGAAGGCACATACCTCTCTCTCTACCAGATAATGAAAGCATTGCTTCTGCTTCATTCATGTCCCACACAGTCACTTTCTTAGTCCTAATAATCATCATCCATGCTGCAGTGCAGCACATAATCCTATTTAAAAATCAATTTAAATTATAAAGTATATCAAATACACAAAAAGAATACAGTAAAATGCAGAGAAGATCCATCCATCAAGTAAGATTTCATATTTGACACATATTACCATTTTGTTAAATGTGCTTTGGGTCATGCTTTGTAAGTCATAAAGCATTGTCCATACACATGGAATTGACTTTTTACCTCTTTCCAGCCTTCCCCTCCATTCCTCTCCAAACTCACAGGGGTCTTTTGAAAACTCCAAGCCTGTTCCCCTTGATTATATCCTGGCTGACAGTTATTTTCCTGCAAAAACTCATTCTTGATTGCTTTAAAAATGGCTCGACACCATTTGACTTCCCCCAAATTTAGTGTGCTCAGAACGCTGAACAGAATATGATTCTGGGCACGCTCTTCCTTAATGGATTCTAGGTCAGAGCTTCCACCCAAGTTTCTTATGTGATACAATACTGTTGTACAGCATCTTTGACTTTCAAGGGTCTTTTTTTCCGCCCATCCTTATAACAATTGAGAAAAATTGAAGAGAACAGGTTCTCCTCAGCGTTTTATAGCCAAAACAAACCACGGAGTGGAAAATGTAAGAAACAAGCTGAAGGTGTTTCAATCCACAAGGGACAGCGCAAAGAAATCATCTCGACATTCTACAACTACGTCTTCAGAGAACCCCAGTTCCACTGTTAGAAACAAATGGAAAAAACTTTCTGAAGAGTAATCTTGAGATCTTTTGTTAGCATTTTGATTTTTTTCAATTCCAGATAAATTTTGCTTGTATAAAAAGGACACAGGCTAAAAACACCTGACAGTTAAAGACACCAGATGCAAACTTCTAAAAGCTAGGCTGTGATGCTAAATCTTATTCATCACGTTTTTTAGATAAAAAATATTTATAACACCATTTACCACTGAGGAAATTCAGGTTTATAGTAAATACATATCTTTTCTAAAATCACAGATTAGGTCAAGGTTGGGAGCCAGGTCTGTCTGAAAAATACCCATATCACTCTGCCTTTGGTCTTCAATAGTTTTCTCTGGGTTGATTATTGAATTGAACAATGTGGATGGTCCATTATTTGGGAACTTCCTCAGTCCTTCCTGAGTCTGAGGCAGAACAATGCAGGTTGCATCATCTGTCACATGGTGACGGCAGCTGCACCTGATGGACCGTGAACTGAGGACAATGAGACGCATGTGTTTGTTTGTTTATTGATTACTATCTATGAGACTGACAACTATAGAAAATAGTGTAAAGACAGAGAAATCGATAAAAAATATTTTTCGACTCAGTTCCAGCTACTGAAGATATTAATCAATATGGTTTTTGAGGAGAGGTTTAGAGTTTTAACCACCTTTGCTATTTGGCCAAAGTTATCATTGATAGTGGTCTAGTCCCATAAGTTTTGTGGGTTTTCTGACTTTCTAAACTTATGTGTGATATACAATATGTTTATTATTCTAAATAAGCTAGAAAGGTAAGGTAAGCCATATTTCAAGAGTTTTAGGAAATAGTATAATATATAAGGATACATAATATAATGCAATGTCTAGTAAATTGATTTTATGGTTATTACATAATGAAAAAAATCTGTTGTGATTCAAAAGGCCTGAGGTCTACTCTTTCTATGATTCAAACAAGCAGTGTATCTTCTCTGAGCCTGTTTCCCCATAATTACTATAATGTCAGGGCCAGATGATCTCAAACATTCCCTGATTTGATGCCTAAAATTCTCATTCTGCTAAGGATTTTCAAGCCATGTGTGAGTGGATCTAGTAATCACCATGATATTTTAACAGAAATTAGAAAATATCAGAATTTTACCCAGGTACTGAAAATCATAAACCTTGCAAGTAGTTTGAGAAAATAAACATAATCACATGACTTATGAAGTAACTTTTACAGGGAAATGGTAAAATTTGGCCGTTAAAATTAATGTTTGATATCCTAAAAACTGAATCAGCTCTGTCAAGTTGGTCAAAACATTTCTTGACTTAGAAAGTCTACTCAGCCCTGGCTGCTTTAGCTCAGTGGATTGAGCGCAGGCCTGAGAACCAAACGATAGTGGTTCGATTCCCAGTCAGGGCACATGCCTGGGTTGCAGGCCAGGTCCCAGCAGGGAATGCATGAGAGGCAACCATACATTGATATTCTCTCTCCCTCTCTCCTTTCCCTTCCCCTCTAAAGATAAATAAATAAAATCTAAAAAAAAAGAGAAAGTCTACTCAAATAAATGGTAAAGTCCATTTACAAATCAACTGGGTATTGTTAGTAGATTGATTTGAAAGTAAATTTACTTTAATATTTCTAAGTGAAAAGGTTTTGTCTAAATTATAAAAATAATCAGATATTTTACCAAAGCATTAAAAAATTAATGGTATATACATTAACCACTTACTTATCTGAGGTTTTAACAGATCTTTGTTAATGCCAATAACAGTTCCTAAATTATATTACTTTGTGATATCAAAAGAAAAAAATTGAGACTGATATACTTGCTAGCATGTTAACAAAATTGAATCTTATATTTGTTTTTTAATATTGAATACCTTCTGATTACTAAAGCAACACATATAAGTTATTAGTATGACTACAGGAATTTATAACCAAAATATATCCATCAGAACTATTAAATAGATGAAATCTAGACATGGACAGGGATCCACCCTTCTCCACTGTGGGGTGAGGCCTGGGGCTTTTCATTGCATGACATTAGTGCAAATCCTTTGGCCTCTATCCTCTGCCTTTAGATATCGATTTCTTTCCTTTCTTTTTCTCTTTCTTCCTCTTTACTCCCAAAAGAGGGCATGCTGCAGTGCTTTGGGGTGTGTGCATCCCTTAAAAAGGAAAAATCAGGGAAAGGATCTGGCCTGCACTCACTGAGCACTAAAGGGATACAGGCTGTGTGTAGTGCGTGGTGGCTGCTCTCTTGGGGAAGGATTAAGATGAGGATTTTTATTGGATCTAAGGAGAAAAAAGCAGAGTCACAAAGCCATGGAACAAGGCATATGTGATCCGTGCCAGAGAGAGGTAGGAACACAGAGGATTGGAAGAATCTTAAAAGGACACGTGTATCCAGCTGCCCTATCCATCCATAGTCTTTCAGCACTAGAAGGTACATTCAAAATCATTTAGTCCAAACATTGAC
>PVKM010009504.1:0-36738 GCA_004027735.1 Carollia perspicillata
TTTTTTTTTCTTTTTAATCAACTTGAGCTAGTTTCGATAATGTTATTTGCAACATCAAGAGGCTTAACCAAGTCACCTATGCCTGTTGCTTCTGCTTTAGACTTTCCTGATTCCTCAGTCCCCTTTATTTTGGCTCTATTTTTGCCCGCCTAATTGATAATGTTTTAGTTTGGCTTTTTCTGGCTGCAAGTATCAAGAACTCATCGCGCAGTTAGCTCAAGTATAGGAACTTTAAGAAACACGTGATAAGATAATGGAAGCTTTCAGAAACCCAAGAACAGGCACCATAAGGGGCTGGCTTCAGAGAAACTAGTGCTAAAATCTTGTCCTCACTTTGAGGTGGTTCTACAGGCCTCGCCAATAGGAATTCATAGGTGTTCATGGTATTTCATCATTATAAATACAGTTCAGCCAGATCCCTTCTGTTCTGATACTAACTGGTAACTTCTCTCTTTGTTTTCATGCCACCTGTCTGAGAGAATGGATTCTGATTGGCCCAGCATAGCTTTTCAAATCTGGCTGCAGATCATGGGAATGTAGTTGGGGCAGTCAACACACAGATCAATCTATGCGTTGACTGCCCTTGAATCAGGTGCCCACTGCTGGTCCAATCAGCCATGAGAAGAGGAGAAATCAGGGAGTTGGATCACATGACATAAAACATGGTGCCAGACCTACTTCTCTAGCAGGGACCAGGGCTTAGAGCAGTTCCCACTGATGCTCCTGAGACAGGAGGGCATGCTGATTGATTTTTTTTGTGTGCGATAGATATTTTTAATGAAAAATGGATCACCTCTTTTCCAATCAGCTTCTGTTTTTGGTCTTAGCAATTCTGCTAGGACATACAGATTGGGGCAAAAGTAGGTCTACAGTTGTTGGTATAAAAAATAATACAAGAATTAATAAATAATACAAGAGGGAACCCCTTATTGCACATACTCACAACTGTAAACCTCCTTTTGCCCCACTCTGTAGTGTCCTGTACTTAATCTTCAGCTTTATGTATTGTGATTAAGGGTAAGACAAACCCATGGCTCCATCTCAACCCAGCCAACTCCTTGCTCAGCTTCCCCCTGGTGAGAAGAGTCAGATGAGATGTGTAGTGAAGGTGTGGTGTGAAGAGTAAAGGTGTAGAGAGGAGTTCCTGGGAAGACCCTATTCCCTCTTCCCATCAGAGCTCCTCAGCCCCCCAACTCCACTCTCCCCCTACTTTCCCCTCAGTTTCCTAAAATGTAAAGCTAGAGCCACAGCAAAAGCTCAAAAAGTATAGCAAGCTGTGCACAATTGCCCACTCTGCTTTCAACGTGTCAGAGCTGGAACAGGATATGAGGCTCTTTGTGCCAGAACTGAAGCTTTGAGATGGCTAGAGAACTGGTCTTAGGTATGTTCTTTCTATAAGGACAGAACTCAGAGATAGAAGTTTACTTATAAAAGGAAAAATGCAGGTTTCAGTATGTTAGGGGGAGCAATAACTTTTGAAATGAAAAATTAAATTCTAACTAATAAAGCAAAACATTTTTTAAAAAACCATTCAGTTTTATGAAGCCTTTCATCTAAAAAGATACTCTGATTTCTAAAGAGGGTAGGCCCACAGTCTGCCCTATTTTATGTCTTATTCCTCTGTGTGTTTTTTTTTAATGTGTTTCCCTGTGGCTAATGTCAAGTGTGGATTTGCCAGATTGTCTGGATATACTCCAAAAGAAATATCTCACACATATCTTTAAAGAAAAAGGCATTTAGAACACACAAGTCTAAAAGCTAAAGTAGCTTGAGGGTAGGGATGAGGCTGTGAAGGAAGACAGAGAAGCTGGGGTTTTATATATTAAAAACTAGCAAACTTTTGACCAGACTTTCTGAACCTTAGCATTTTAGGAATCTGAGTTGGCCAAGTCAGTTGTGAAAGACTCATACACGGCAGGAATAAGAAAAAGAAGAGACTATTTATATGAGTTTTGCACCACCTAATTGGATATGCACTGTTCCATAACCAGGCAAAACAGGAACATGTTTGTTTAGTTTAGGGCTGGCACAGAGAGGCAGAGTAGAGAACCCAGACTAGGGGCCTCTGGAGGCAAGCGCTGGGATCTCTCTTGAAGGGCTTTCTCAACACTGTGTGGCTAGCGTCAGGAACAGTCCTTGGAAACACTGGCTCTTGGTAGTTGAAGGAGTCAGGCAGATTTAGCAAATCATGTTGCCTTTTAGCTTACCTGTATATTCCTAAGCATATTCCCAAAGAGGCTGAATCCTCACTCACAACATGGGTGTAAAAGTGGACAAGATGAGGCTCAGGGTCTAAATGAAGTGATGCCACAGGTCTTGGAATAAAAAATAAAGGTGCAGAGTGTGGACAGAAAGGCTGAGTATGGACGTGGGAGTCAGGCTGGACCGCCAATGCTCGCTTTCCTGGCTCTGCGATCTTGGGTGAATTCACCTCTCTGCACCTCCGTTCCCTAGTCTGTAATTTGAGGATTAAACAGCCCCGACTGCAGTAGTGTCGTATGTGTATTAAAGGAGTTAACATTTCAGAGGTAATCACGACATTGTGTGTCAGACAGTAAATGATATATGTGTTTGTTAGGTAAATAAAGTGGAATACACTGATGACGGAAGGACCTTGTGTTGGCAGACTCCAGAACTCCGTGTGCTCAGATGAGAAGGAGCCAGATGGTAGAAACAGCTCGTACTGGGGCACATCTACATAAACTACAGTGCGATCGTTTCATGAAACACCGTACTAGCCTCTTTTAACACGAGGCATGTCCATGCACAGACCACTGCTGCGGAACACTCCCCAAGAGACACTGACTGATATCAGGGAGGGAGAGAACGAGTCCCAGGTCAACGTGTGTAGACACCAGCACTCACTGAGCATTTTTCACGCATCAGGTATTGTTTTAAGAGATTTATGTGTATTAACTCATCTAATTTCCATCAAAAAAAGGGTTTTTCCCCATTGTGGAAAACAGAATCTCAGAGAGGTTAGATAATTTGTCTAAGGCCACCCAGCTAGGATTTGAATTCAGATGGTCTTGCTCCAATGCCTGTTAACTAATCACTATGTTAAACTTTTCTCCCAGTGGTATAATCCTAGTTGTGTACAAATAAAGCTATATACATATAATTATACATATTTACATAAATATAGATATGTGTATATGTACATGTATTGAGGACTGAAAGCAGAGACACTAATCATTCACCCCTAAAGAGAGGAGTGGAATTAAATGGGGTCAACTAAAGGCAGATGCTTAAGGAGAAAGGGGGCTTTCACTTTTTATTAAATATACTTCAATTTTATTTGATTTAGTGTAATACAAATATGAATTCATATATTGCTTTTGGAATTAAAAATAATTATGAAATAAATGAATTTATTTTACTTAATAAGCAATTATAAAGGACTTACTCTATTCCCGGCAGAGTCCTTAGGGCTTTACAAATATTAAATAACTTATTAATTCTCTTTAAAATCTTTATCTTGCAGATGAGGAAACTGAGGTATACATCACAATATTGTTAAAGGGCCAGGCTAGGAATTGAAACCATAGAGTTTGGTTACAGACGCTATGCTCTTTCGTCACTGTACGATACATGTACACACATGAGAGCTGAGTCCTAAACTCATGGTCCTTACACATTTTCAAATGCTAGACCAGGCTAAACCAGGCTCCCATCATCACTCTGTGCTATGGCAACACCCTTCAGTTCGGTGGTCAGAAGTATAGGCTCTGGAATCACACAAACACGGACTTCAATTCCATCTCTACTCATGACTAGCTTTATGACCTTGGGTTAGTTATTTAACAATTTTGATCTCAGCATAATAATCACTACCTCTTAAGATTGTAATAAGGACTAAAAAATCTTAGTATATGTGAAGTGTTTAGCACAGAACCTGGCATACAGCAAGAAATAGACATGTCACTTATAGGCATTATAATTATTAGTTTATTATCTAGGCACCCCTTTTCCGACTCCCACTATGGTTGTGGGTAGGCTTTTTCTGCCCACCTTTATTTGGGGCACAAAGGCGCATACCTTTGATCCAGCACTTCCCATTGATGTGCGTGCAAAAAGTACACCCAGCTGTATGCATACAGATGTTCATAGAGGCCTTGTTTGTTTAAGCAATAAGCTAGAACCACCTAAACATCCATCATTAGGAAACGGATTAAATAAATTTTGATGTGCCAAGTAAGAAACAATACTGGGAGACCCTGCATAGGCCCAGTAAACAAACGGCAGCCTCTTTCCCTACGCAGATTCTCAACGAACTGAGAAATAAAACAAAGGTGTAGCAGACAAAGACCTAAACACCCTGATAAAAGGCAAGGTACCATATGCCAGCTCACATTAACTGAAGACAAACAGGTTTCCTAGCACCAAAACCGAGAATTGGGCAGACATTCACACTGTTCTCACTTTCAGGGGAGTAGACAGCACGTTCCCTACAGGCAACTAAATCCTAAGGAGAAAGGGCAGAGCTGACCTGGCACGGCTAGGTTATTCTCCCAGACTTGTTAGTCAGTTAAGTCGCTCTGGACTCAGGGAGAAGGTAAAGGGACAAGGGGGCCAGGAATTGTGCTAGAGTGCCTCTGTCATTGGGAGGGCACACTCTCTTCTAACAAAGACAATGCAGACATTAAAAGTAGGGCTTGTAGCTGCCGTGTACATACGGAAGGATCTCTAAAACAGCATTTAAAGTGAAAAAAGCAAATGCAAAATTAGTATAATAGTATCTCTTTTATGTAAAATTTTGTTGAAGGATTTACATAAATAGGTACACACAAAAATAGTAATAATGGTTACATTTTGGAATGGGATTCAAGGGCAGAAGAGGAAACTTTTATTTCCCTCTTTTTTAAGAGGCATTATTTATTCATTTTTTAGAGAGGGTAAGGGAGGGTCAAAAAGAGAGAGAGAAACATCAATGTGTAGCTGCCTCTCGTGAGCCCTTTAGCAGAGACCTGACCCGAAACCCAGGCATGTGCCCTGACTGGGAATAGAACCGGCGACCATTTGGTTCCCAGGCTGGCACTTAATCCACTGAGCCATGCCAGCCAGGGCTTTATTTTCCCTTTTGTGCCTCTTTTAATTGTTTTAATTTTCTTCCTGTGTATACTTTTTACTTTTATTTTTAAAAATACTCTTCGGGGTTATCTGGACTGTGGGATTAATAACTATCATTGTTTTCGTTGTTATATTCTTGTGCAAAAACGTTATAATACATGTTACTTAGAAAAAATAAAAACAAGGCTGCATTGGCGGAAAAAATGCCCTGTAGCCTCAGGAGTCCTAATGAGCTATAATCATAGAGATGCCAGACCAGTCAAAATTGGAAGAAAGAGCTATAATCATGGGAAAAGAACTCTCTCCACAACTTGAAGTATCCCAGAAAAAGCAGCAGTAATGATACCAGGGCTGACTTCAGAAAAACAGAGACAACAGTGGTCATGGCAGGGCCTGCAGTGGCTGGTGTGGGTAATGACACGAAATGACAACAGAACACGAAAACCCAAGGGCCCGGAGAAAGACACAGATCGAAGGACTGGAGGTGTGAAAAAAACAATAGGGAATTCAGGAGTAAATGCTAAAGGGATTATGACTCATGGTCTGATGGTCCTCAAGACCTGAGTGTCCTGGGAGAAACCCCATCAGAGTTGTGTAATCAAGGCATTGTGTGAGGAACAGGCTGGACCATTGAGTTTCTTCCTGCAGCCCCAGGTCATCAAAATGAGGTCAGTGTGACAGACCCTGCAGGGAGGCTAGATAGGTGCCCTATTGCATCTTTCCTTCTGCCTGCCAAGGCTCTGGCAGAGAGGAGCGTCATTACAGGAAAGCATGCATGTGGCTTAATGACTTGTCACGAGACCAGACCCTGTAAGAGAATTCCAAAGAATTGATTTTCATGGGAACAAAATACAGTAATTCATGTTGCAATCCTGTCCAAATCACTGAGCAAATACTTTAAGACCCAAATTCCTTAAAACGGCTTTGATTTAGCACACGCTGCACGTTCCAGCTAGAGGCTGAAGACAGTGCGTAGCTGCCCACGTGAAGCCATTTCTCAGGGTTCTCTGGCAGTTAAGTGCTCAAGAAGAAAGATATTTGTTAAACTTCCTTTGGTTCTCACAAACCGAAAGCAGCCGTTACATAATAAAGCATGTAAAAAGCTCCTTGGGTTAAAAAGTCCCCAATGTTTTTTCTGCCTTCAGTCATTTTCTTTGTTTAAAGTCGTTCAGAAACAGTGAAAGTTCTCGAAGAAAAAACATCTCCAGCAGGAAAATGAGTGTGAGAGTTAGTCACAGCTAGACTCACTCAGACGTCCATGAGGTTGTAACTTAATCTTGACAACACAGTCTTTCCTGGAAGAGATTTAAGCAGAGATTTATCATTTTATAATTCGTGGTTTAAATTTGAGCCATAAACCAAGCAGCTGTATCGGTCTGAGGCACTTTTGAATCTTTGTAAAACCCCAGGAGGCAGGAAGACAGTTCAAAACTTGGGGTTGAACCGAGAGAGCACAAAAGACCAGGTTTCTGTGCGCAGTCTCCTTTCTGAGGAAATGTATGGAATGCAGGCCTTTGTTTTAGACTCCGGAGAAAAAAAGCAGACTGAAGGTGGGTTTTCATATGTTCCATGGTCCCCTGGGAAATGAGAATCTGGAAGCTGATAGGGGGGAAATGGGTGGAGAAAGGGGAAGCTAGGGGGAAGGGAGGAGTGCGGGAGATAACCGCTGACTTCACAGTTTTCCACCGGGCCTGCCCTGTGCACCTCTGTTGACATCAAACTCTGTGCGCTTGCTCTGTCAGTCCTGCAGGCTGCCGGTGGGCAAGCGAATTGGCTGTTAGTTAGCCCTAGGATCAAACTTCTGAAATTAACTTTGCCTTAAAAAAACAAAGAGCAGATTTGCAGCTCTGTGTGGTGGCTCTGAGCCTCCCCGTGTTTGTGTTCAAACACCCACCAGGGAGAAAGGCAGCTTTTGCAGCGATGCTTCCAGAAACCTGGGCAGCTCCCCAAGGTGTCTCACTGGTTCTGCAGCAGTGCTGGCAGTCTGTGGGCTGATGGGTGTGTCTTTCACAATCATGTTGGGGCACCTGGATTTGGGAAGACTCGCCTCCTCTCCTAGGAGCAATCAATGCATCAGATTTTTGCTGGCAGCTGAGCGCCCACATTGCCATTCTCTTTCCTCCCCGCTGGGATTTACTTGTTTTCCTTCCCATCTTTCTTTTCTCTGGAGTCCTCTCACCGCTCCCCAAGGGAGGAAACAGAGGAATTAAGATGACCACCATGTGTTCCTGTCTGCTGTCACTTGCAACCTGCAAATCTACTTATCATTCTAAACCCTGGGCTGAAAGAGTCGATGTACCCCCACCGAGCAAAAATAGTCTGCATAGATTCCACAGTTTAAAACTGAGTTGCACAGTACAGGTTTAAAACATATACACTCATATATGTGTATGAAATTTCATGATTCTCTCTTTTACTAGTCCCAGATTGTACTGGAAGTGTTTGCTTTACCTTCTACTGCTCTATGTGAATTTAAAGATAAGCCAGGGCTAGAAGTGGGTGCCAGCAGAAATCTAAGCACCATAAGCAGTTTAGAAGGTCTTGTAACTGGTTACAGATCAGAGTTGCAGGTCAGAGGATGCCAGCATTCTCCCTCTTCTAACTTTGTCACTTCTAGCCTTACATCCTGGCTTACGAAGGTTCTCAGAGGTGTCTGGCCCAGGCTTTTCCGGACAACTGCCACCCTGCAGGCTGTCTGTGCCTGCTGTGTCCAGCTCTGTGCTTGGACGGAAGGGTATATTTAAGAAAAACATGTGATTCTTGTCCTTAAGGAAAATCACAGAAATACCACATTTTAGATAGGAAATAGGTGGGTGAGGTAGTCCCAACCCTCTGTTATAAAGCCAGGGGTTTTAAAATTGGGAAATGAAAACTTGGACAAGCTAGTTAAGAGGCTGGCCTAATGTAAGGTTTCATGGGTTCAACCCACAAACAAGAATGGGGACCAGACTCAGTTTGTAGCGCGTGCATCCTTGTGATACCAAATCCAAGTACGAGTGTTGCTCAAAACCAGCCTCACTACAACAGATGCACTGGAGTTCTCTTATGGGTAAGGTAGCTGATGGGGAAACCTGCCCTTGGCTTTCTTGATTCAGATGAACGTTGCCCACCTCCCCCTACTCCAGTTCTGGGGTTTCAATAAAGTACTGTCAATGCATTTGAAATTGATTCAAAATGCTTTTTGGAGAGCCATCTCAGTTCAGCTTGCAGGCGCTCTCAGGGCCCCCTTCCAAGAAGAAATGGATCGGCACTCTGTCTGGGCTGCACCCAAGTCAGGCTCTGCCTGCCTGGGAGTGTGTCGTCTCTGTCTTTGATAGTCTGATGGCTAAAGCTCCAGGCTTTTGCTCTTCAGTCAACACCACCAAATATCTGCAATGTTGGCTTGGCTCACAGGCTTAATCTTTAGCTCTCACATAGCTGAGACTATTATTTTTTAAAGAGACACTAAGGATATATTAAACTTCTCTGAATTCTCTTTCTCAAACTTCCATCATCATTCCTTTCCTGGCATTTACTGAGTATGCAGTATGACATAGGTACTGGGGAAAGTAAGGCAGACTTGGCCCACACCCTCATGGGATCTCAAAGTGCCACGGGTAATCATCATATAATCAAGTTAGAGATTAAAAAAATAAAATATGATGAACAGCTCACAGCCTTCTGTCTCATTAATCCTGCATCCACCCCATCTAACAAAGTGAGGGATCTAATAGTCAAGTCCTTCAGAGTTCTTTTGGCTCACTTCCCAGCTGTGGTCAGATTCTCTGCATGCTCATTCCTCCTTTTCTGGATTACTTGTGGAACTGCCAGGAAGGCAGAGGCATAAAGAATGCAGGCAGTGAAGAAAAAAAAAAGCATCTGCAAGCGATTGACTGAAACCAGTTGTAGTTGGACAAAGTCAGGGGTCTCATTTACAAGCAACAGAAACCAACTCTGACTTGAGTTAAGCAAAAAAGGAATTTGTTGAAAGGCTATGGAGTAACTCATAGAACCACCGAGAAGGCTGGAGAAACAGGCTCAGGAAAACACAAGAACCAGGAACTCGGGATCACATCAAGGCCACGGGCACAATCCATCACAGCTCCAAAAGGGTGAGAGGAGGACACCAGTACAGCCAGCCGCTGCCCCGGGCTGCATGCACCAAGGCCTGCACTGCCACCTTCAGCCCTGGACACTGGATACCACCACGAGCACCTCCGACTGGGAGCCTGCACAGTTGTGTTGTCCTGAGAGCCTCCCTCTCGAAAGGATTCTCCACTGTCCTTGTTTCTTTGTACCAGTAACTTTGGATGCCACATGGAGCAGGTGCACCTGATCGGCCAAGTCTTGGTTGTGTGTCCATGTCCCAGCTGCAAATGAGACTGGAGAGGAGAGTATCTGGCCATTGGGGCTTTCTCTTAGGGCATGAAGATTCATAAGGCGGTAGATGTTCTAAACATGGGAAGGGAGTTCAGAGGCTGGGTGATCAAAGATGATCCTGATTAAATCTCTTTCCTCTAATCCCACGTGCAAAGGAGGGCCTGGTCAACACTGCTGGCCTGACAGAATTGAAAATGAATCTGGTATACACATTCCAGAACCAAGTAAGCAAGGCCAGCACAAGTCAGGGAAGGAGGGAAAGACTTGTCCCTGGCTGTGCCCCTCACCTCACTGAGGAGAGGAGGGGGTGGGGAGCTCCTTGGAAGGGAGAAGAACTCTCCTGCCTGCTGAAGCAGCCTCTCCACCAGCACCTGGGTTAGCTCTGCCGACTCCAGCCATCCTTTTGCACCAGCTGAAAGGACATAGAGCCTGCCACCATCTAAAAGCAAAAGACCAAAGCCTCTGTCAGAGATTTTTACTTTTGGCCTTGACCTCTCATCCCAGACCTGCTGCTTAGACTTTTGATAGCTATGGATACTGACCTATGGTGATTCATCTTGTTTTTGTCACTGCTAGCCACCGGGCACAAGGACTGGCATCTGAGATGGGGGTAGGGAAAGGGAATGTGCATCAATCAGCAACCTCTCAACACCCCAGGCCGCAGTTTCCTCTCCCAGATGTTGACCAGCATGGGGCTGGGGTGGAGAGGGGGTTGCGCAGAGAGGGGACTGTGGTTTATTTTTTGTTTGTTTTAGTCTCCCACCCGTTCTGGGTGTTGGTTTTTTAAAAAAAGCTCTAACTAAAACCAAAAAAAGGAAATTTTTTGAGTCATCTAATTATTTGTTCCCTGCCTTTAGAAGAGAAGCAAACAAACACCAAAGCGTAGCACTCGTTAAAGGGTGATATGCAGGGTCAGGCAGTCCCTTGTCATTCTCAGAATCCTGCCTTTGGGGTGGGCCCCTGGTGACACACTGTTTTCCTTTATCCTTTTCCTGGGGATGTGGCTGGGAAGTGCCTTTTGGGCAGGGTGGGTAAATCCAACTGTCAGCTTCTAGTCTGCAGGGAGGAAGGTCAGGCGGGAAGTGAAATGTGGCTATTCCCAGCCGTGTTTCCTCTGCCCCTCACCGCAAACCTACTTTACACAGCAACCCCACCTTTTCCTTAAGACTGTCAGGAGCTCCCAGGGGAGACTCACGTGAACCCTCCGTAAAAGCTCTGGGCAGTTAAAAACTTTGAGTGCCTCTTCAGTAATCAGATCACTGGAAACCAATACACTTAAAATATATTAGCGTAGCTTCTTATAAAAAATGCCTTCATGGAGCCAAGGTTCAATACTATTGTTTCAAATTTTTCACAAAGCAAACATAAGACATAGGAAAAAAAAACACATTTTTTTTGTATCTCCTGAAAACTCGTTATGTTTCTCAGAGTCCCGTCTTTGAGGATTTACGTGATAACTGTGGATTAGAATTCAACATGAGGAAAAAGATTATTTCATCATGAGCTGCTATTGCTTCCTTTTTTTAAAAAAAGATAATCAGGGTGATGTAATCTTGTGTTTCCTTTTTTGCTTTGACTGCCAGGGAGTCCAGACTTAAATTGAATACCTATTTACGAAGTTATCTTTATCTCTAGTTCCTGGTCTTCCCCTTCCTCTGTGTGGTTGCTCATCTCCCCTTTTATCTTTACTTTAACTGCCTCACTTATCGGTACATTTAATTTCAGCTACACCAGAGTTTTATTTTTTAATTTTTATTTATTTATTTTTAAAGATTTGATTTGTTTTATTTTTAGAGAGAGGGGAAAGGAGGGAGAAAGAGAGGGCGAGAATATCAATGTGTGGTCACCTCTTGTGTGCCCCCTACTGGGGACCTGGCCCACAACCCAGGTGTGTATCCTGACTGGGAATCGAACCAGCGACCCTTTGGTTCACAGGCTGGTACTCAATCCACTGAGCCACAGCAGCCAGGGCTATTTATTTATTTTTAAATTGATTTTAGAGAGAGTGGAAGGGAGAGAGATAGAGACAGAGAAGGATGGAGAGAAACGTCAATTTGTTGTTCCACTTATTTGTGCATTAATTATACACCAGAGTTTTAAAGATGCAGATAAAGTGTAACAAACAGCAAAACCAATCAACAAATCAGTAATGTGACTAAGGTCACCCAGAAGTTGATCTCACTTCCCTGATGTTTCCAGGCTAGCTGGAGAGACTAGTTTATAGGCTGGCCTACATGCAACAGTTAGAATAAATTCAAGTTTTAAGTGAGAAGTATAATGGTTTTAGGGATTGAGGAGACAGATCAGTGAAGACTGGAGCGGTCGAGGAAAGCTTCCTTAAGGAGGCAATGCTTTTGGTCAAATTTGAGGGCGTGCAGTTAGTTTCAGGCATTCATTTCACTGGACTAGCTGCATGGTTTTTTGGGCTATAGGAAGCACTGGGGAAAGTACCTGGGACTGTGTGAGGTTGGCTCTTTCCTGGGGGTAGGTTCTGAATTTCTCTGAGTGGGTAGTGCATTGCTTTCTAGGGAGCAACCATGTGAAGGCGATAGGGTCGGTCCTCAGTAAAATGGTGAAGTAGGCGGGACTGGTCTGGGTGATCTTGGCATTTTAGATGACAGTTCTTCATTGGAACTCTCCCACCTACAGCAATAGTTTTGCATCCTGGTTCACACCCACTAATCACCAGTAGCGATCTCCAGTCACCGGGACAGCCCCAAGTACCTACACATTTTCCCCAATACCGCCTGGGGGGCAGTATCCACCCAGGTGAGAGCCACCACTCCCTCCATACCTGAGATGCTCCTCTCCTACCTGCCACCCACAACTGGGATTTCCAGAGTTAGCAAATGAAATGTAGAACACGCAGTTAAATTTGAATTTCCGATAAACAATGAATAATTTTTAGTACAAGTATGACCCAGATATTGCATTCTTTGTTGTATGTCAGAAATTCGAATATAACCACTGGTCCTTATTTTATCTGGAAGTTCTTCGCACAACCCATCGCCACCACATACAAATGTGCCTCCCCACAGTCCCCATGGGGTTGGTCATTGTTCTGTGTGCTGAACTAGCCCTGCTTCTTCCCCAGGAGACTCATCTAGCCTGCATTTCAGTTCCTCAAGTTCATTCTCTGTGCTAAGTTTCAGTGGTACAGTAAAGACTTTGAATCGGATGAACAAATTCTTTTTAATAAATAGGGTAGTTATCCCACCCAGACAGCATCTGACCTTAACCTGGTTAAAGTACCCGGCACTCTCCAGAAGGCCTTCAAACTGAACAGTGGTTGGGAGGGCAGTGGGGGAAATAGGAACCATTCTGAGGGCTAGCAGCCGATGCCAGGGGACCCTAACACTTTAATAATTCCCAGCTTTGCTTGTATAGTGGGGAGCTTTGATGTCTGGTCCTACCCTGGGAGACGGAGTGAATTATCCTGGGGTGGAGCCTGGGTATGGGGATCTTTAAAGTGTGTTGTTACCCTTCCCCTGGCCCCCAGGGTCATTCTAATGTGCAGCCAAGGTTGAGAATCATTCTTTTACTCCCCGAGAAAAGTGAGAGAAAGCAGAGAGCAAGATGGGAGAGGAGAGGGAAATAGAGAGAATGAGACCTGGTTTCAGGTGCTCTGCTTGGCATTGGTCATTGAGGGGATTTGGAAGAACTGGGAACCAAACACATTCCACTCACGCAGGGGGAAAAAAAGTTCAAGAGAGTAATATACTCCGAATGTGTTCCATTTCGAGCAAAACAGATGTGAAAACGAACTTCTGAAGAACCCAGAGAGTGCTTCATTTTGTGCCAGACACTGTCTTTATGCCCCAGCTTACCAAAAAACAACAAAAAAACACAAGTACCCTAGAGAGAGTGCGATTTTTCTTTTCTACACCGTGATTCTAACCAATGCCAGCACCAGGTTCAGAACCCAGGCTGCTCACACTCGTGGCCTTGCTGGTGTTGGCGGAGGAGCAAGCTTCTGATGTCACCATGGGCACCTTTGCACAAGTGGCTCCATGTGGGCTGTGAGCCCAGGGTGTCAGTCCCTGTGCCATGAGGATACACCAGCCTCTCCCCGTGACAAGTAGGTCAGCATAGACATGGCTCCAGCCTCTCGGAGAGGTGCTTGCTGCTGGCAGGAAGTTGCTTCTGCAGAATTAAAAACCATCAGAGTTGATCAAAGGAAGTGCAGGGTAGGCTGGCGGGCGGGCCAGATCCTAATCTCTGCTTGCTGGCCTCACACATCCCTGCACATGAGTCACCCGCTGAGCTCAGCGGACATGCTGTTTGGATTAGGCTTTTACAGGCGAGGTTTGCCAAGCTGGCCTTTGCAGGCTCACTGCCCAGAGCCGCCGAGAAGCGTGGGAGGAAGGTGGGGATGTGGGTTAGATGTGGTTGCCCAGGTGCCATGCAGGAGGTGGTGGGCTCCTCAGGTATCCGTGACTGTGGCGCCAGGGAGAGGTTGTGAGTCCTACTGTCCCCAGTCCATCTTCTCAGCGGAGCTCCATGAACCCCCATTAGGAGCCACAGAGCCCACACCAGGCTCACGCATCCTTCCTCTTTTGCCAACTCTCCAATTAAGATGTACTATTACAGGACACACATCTTGCCTTCACTCAACCATCTGCCTCTCAACGAGCAGGAATTCCTTTTTGCAAAAGCAGGCAACACTTCACCGCTCAGGCATCTTGCTCAAAAGCAGTGGAGTCCAGCAGAAAAGGGAGGAGAGTCAGAATATAAAAATTTCTAAATTAAGAGCCAACCCATAAAAGCAGGGCTTCCCCTAGTGCCTGGCTAGTGTGACATCACCAGGAACTACTCAATGAAAATGGTGTCAGAGAAGTGGCTTGATTCTAGGTGGAAAGTTTCCTCAAGAAACAGCACTGCAGAAAAGAAGTCAGGGTAGAAAAATCTGGCCCTGCACTTAGGTCTTTTGTGGGGGTTGACTTCAGAGGGGCTGATTTCCCTGGGCATAGGGCAGGGTGGGATTCTCTCCCAAGAGTGCTCGGCAGGGACGTGGTGCTCAGAAGTGGTAGTAGATGTAACCCAGTGTTTTCTTTTCTTTCTTTCTTTTTTTTTTTTTTTTGCTTCCTCCTGTGGAAGCAATGGTAGGAACAAGATCAAAATCCTTTGTTTCAGATTCTGCCAAGCTTTGCTTCTGTGCATGGTAACTTGGGAAGCAGCAGCCCCCATTCTTCTGTAAGCCAAGGATTCTTGGCTTGTCGTCTCTGCTGGGATTCTCTTTAGAGTGTTTTAGACTCTCATTCATTCAAGGCATCTAAATGGAGGTGGCAGCCTTTGACACTTTCAAAATAAATGTTGCCACCAGTCTCTACACTGCTCTTGACTCTAAACCACAAATTCCAAACCCACCCATTGCTCAATTAGCTGTAATTTAAAGGTATTTATTGTTTCTGGCTTCGGATTTCTTCTCATCTATCTCTAATTTTCAGAGTGGTCAAATTTGCTCACGAAACTTGCTTTTTCCATCCTTTCCTCTTTTATTATACTCACTTAGAAATGGAAATGGAGATGCAGGTACCACCCTGAACTGTGTATTGGTTGCTAAACACAGCTCAACAGCATAGCAGAGTGGTTAGGTTCTGACCAGCAGGCACCCATATTTGAGCCCTGCCTCTGCCGCTAACCTGAGGTGTGACCTTGGAGCAATTTTCTTAACCCCCACAGCCTCAATGACCTCATTTGTAAAGTACTGGTAAAAATAGTCCTAGCCTCTGCCGTGGTGGGATATCTCAGTTGGTTAAAGCATTGTCCCGATATGCCAAGGTTAGAGGTTCAATCCCCGGTTAGGGCACATTCAGGAATCAACCAATGAATGCATCAATAAGTGGAACAACAAATCAATGTTTCTCTCTCTCTCTCTCTCTTTCTCTATCAAGTCAATAAATTTAAAAAAAGTTTTAAAAATAGTCCTAACTCACAGGTGAGGACTAAATGAGCTAATACAAGAAAAACATTTAATAAAATCCCTAGCACCCCGTAAATGCATTATCATGTATCAATATTTATACTTTAATAGTTACTCCACAACCACATTATGGTATAGTGAATGGTGGTCAGCTTAATCAGAATCTACAGCTAACAACTGTTCTTTTTGAAATCCCCCAGCGCCCAGAGAGTTAACATTTGCTTTAATCAAAAAATTTGCTCAAAGGTGCCTGTACATTCTTTGTTAGGAACAGGCCGTTTAGAGGAGGAGAGGATCATTTTTAAGTGATTAAAAGGAGGTACTCACCCTTGAGAGTTCCTTTTTATAACTAGAAGAAGAAAAGTCGCATAACTCTTGAGGGCTTGCTACGGATAAGGGACAGAGGGCACAGATTCACTTCCTGGTGGAGTCTGTTAGTAGAGGAAACCATGGGTAGGAATTTGCTGTGGCTCAATGTAACAAAAAAAGCACACTTACCCAACTTCTACCAGTTCTCTGGGTAGCAGGGTCTGATGGTAAAGAGCAGAGGCCCTTCCACTCGTAAAGACAGTGGTGGGCAGCATTCCTGGTGCACAGGTGAGCCCAGAGCACGGTTTATGGGTGGAGCTTAAGAAAAGGGGAACTGGAGCTGCTCTGCATAACAAAAGTAAAGGCCTGCCCTTATTTAGTTGGGCAGAGTGTGTTGCCTTTAGGAAGATTCTTCCTTCCCCTCTTTAATCTGGATTTAGCCTGAGACTGATGGTTTATCTTTGGGGTGTGTGTGTGTGTGTGTGTGTGTGTGTGTGTGTGTGATCTAAGAATTACTCACAGATCAGAAGACCATAGGAAGAATGAGGAAGCACATCTTGACTTGGCGTTAGCAGGGGGACCCAGACAAGAATAAGAACTGGAGAAATGAAGCCTGCAGGGATTATTCTGGGAGTCATCTAATTACATGGCATGATTCCTAATTGAGTAGCTCATACATTGAGAAATGTATTGCTGTGGACTATCCATATTTTACAGATTATCCTATTTGGGGTAGAGGGTAAGGGTAGCATGGGAATACCGTGAAATGTAAGCATTGTGATAGCTTGCGTTATTTCTCTTTTGTGTTCACTGCCCTATTTCCAGCACCTAAAACAATGCCTGGGACACAGTAGCTACTGTGCTTGTTGAATGAATGCATTTTGCCCTGCAGAAGAGAAAGCTGGCTCACAGAGGAAAAAGAAGAAAAAGAGGGTGGGCACTGATGCCGGGCAGCAAGGCTGGGAAATGGGGTACGCCCACAAACAGACCCTGCTAAAGGTTCTTCCTTCTCTTGGATTCTGGGAACAATCATATTTAATACCCAGCTCTTTTGCTGCCTTCTGCTTATCGCCAAACTCAATGAAGTGGCTTACACATTTGTGATAGAGGTGTGGAATCAAGGGGTAAGACAGTAAATGAAAACATGGCTTTCTGGCATCATCTCTGGTATTAGTTTTCTGCTGCTGATGTAATAAATTCCTACAAACTGAGTGACCTAAAGATACCACAGACTTACTGTCTTACTGGTTTAGAGGTCAGAGGACCTAAAATCCAGGTGTCAGCAAGGCTGCATTCCTCCTGGAGACTCGAGGCGAGAATCTGTTTTCTTGTATTTTTCAGCTTCTAAAAACTACCTGCATTCTTTGGCCCCTCCTCATATCCCTCTGACCTCTGTTTCTATCACCATTTGTCATCAGACGTGTATTCTCCTGCCTCCTTTTTCCTTTATAAGGACATGTGATTACCCAGGTAATCCAGGATAATCTCCCCATCGCAAGGTCCTTAATTTAATCACACCTTCCAAGTCCTTTGTAAGGTAACAGATTCACGGGTTCCAGGATGCGGACATTCTCAGGGGCCATTTTTCTGCCTACTGCACCCCTGAGGCTACATCAGTGTCAGGTCAAGGGGATATGGCAATAGCAGAACACATGGCAGGGCCCACACACACTATAAGAGCAGAGGCGTTGGCTGAGAGTGGAGTTTAGGAGCAGGTAAAAGCAGAGGAACAGGCTGCAGCCTGGACTGGCTTTGGAGATAAGAGACCAACTTCTCTGCAAACATACTGGAGGAAAGTGCTTCTTGGGGACAGAGGCAGAAAGATAGATTCTGCTATTATGGATACGGGGGCTACCCAGGCAGCAGACACTCAGGTTACAGCTCTTTTCCCACTTTGGGGTGAAGACTTTGAGACAATTACTATGGTGCAGGGCCTGGCTTATGGCAGGTGCACAATTCAATAAAAGCCATCTATTATTAACACCCGAAAGAGAGGGGCCAGGGGGCTTCCAGGGCCCCAGCTGTCTGAGGAGGCAGGTCACACACAGCCCTATATTCCTGAACATGGGAAAGCAGGAAGACTTATCAGAAGGGAATAAGGTATGAGGCAGGTGTGCAGAGGTAGAGTTTCAAATGCTCTTTATCTTAACTTCTTCCCACACAAGTTAGGAGGAAGCATCTGGCCAGTTCTTTAATGAAACTTGGACTCAGTGCTGCAATCAAGAAGGAAATATTTTTGTGGTTTTTCTGTGGGGGAAGAAAGCAATAAACCTTTCTGTTGTTGAAGGCACACCTTTCAGTGGTGCAGCTCTGAGAAGGACACGTTCTTAAAGTGCACGTGTCTGAAAGTTTATAGAGTTGAGCCATTGGGAAGGCCCACATAGACCCTGGTGGGCAAGAGCAAAGTATGAGCTAGTGGTCCCAATCTCTACAGAACTCGCCGAGAATACAGATGGAAGAAACAGACATTCCTATTAGAGCCGCTGGATTTGCAGGGTGAGTGGTGGCTCTGGAAAGCTGCTGTGTATCTCCCCGTGAACCTCCTGGGGAGCCCCTACTTGTCTGTCATCAGCTCTGATGTGTGGTAGAAGACAAGGTGTTGTTCTTAAGGAATCATACATTCTGCACAAATGTGTTGAATCCTTGCTATATGCCTGGCACCGTTCTAGGTTCAGGGGATAACGTAGTGACCACAACAGACAACAAGTGACAAATATGTGTCAGGCTGTGATAAGAGGTACAGAGACACATGAGGCAGATTTAAGGGCTCGAGAGTGGCAGTGGGTGTGTGTTACTGGTCAGAGAAGCCCTTCCCGATGATAATGTGCAGAGACCCCAAAGAAGTGAAAGGGACAAAGGGGCAAGTCACAGAGACATCTGAGGGGTGGTTCGGGTGGAGGGAACATCTGTCAAAGTGTATGAAAACAGCTCATTTTTTTAGTGGGCACTACGTACAGAGCTGGCCGGGCTCACAACATCCATCCCTCTCCTTTTGCACAGCCCTTACCCACAACTGCAGCTCCTGGCAGCTTCTCTGAATAGCATGTCCCAATCTCTAGCCACAGTCGACTGGACCTGAAGAGGGCATCCCATCCACTCAGGGACAATCTGAGTCCAAGAGAAAAGTGGTTGTAGTAATCTTGTATAGTGATGAGAACCTGCAGGTGGGCAATAGCCAGGGAACACCAGCAGCAGCTTGTGACTGTCTATGAGGGCTGACCTGGGGTTTTAAATACAGGACACCGGGGCTAGAAGGTCTGGCTGCAGGCAGAAGCCCAAAGTTTGTGTGGGATCTTTTTAATGGACGGTGGGTTTATCAGCCTGTCCTTTAGGCAAAGACTCACCCCAGGGCTCTGCTTATGCAGTCCCCACCTTTACTGGGGTAAGTCAATCCAACATAGCTACTCTGCCTCCATCTGCTGAGCCTAGATATTTATGTGAGGTGCAGGGATCGGGAAGGAACAGTACACAGCAAAAAGAAATATTTCTACAGAGGTTGCTTTTGCCTGAAACCACATTTCCCTGTGTTCCCTATGCCTATACACCCAATGAGTAGAAATGTAAATTAGATGTTCAAAACTCTTGCTTTGAATGGTGTCTTATAGAAGGCATAACCTTTTCAAGGAGTGGGGTGTTATTTTATTGACAATGTAACTTCCAAGTGGTAGGTGTCAGGTAGTTAAAAAGAAGGGCAGTGTTCAGATGAGGAAGCAATACTCTTTTAATACCCTGAATGCACAGGGGCATGGAGCCGTGCGCCTCTTGTTGCCAGCTCTGCTAGCTCCCAGAGTGCAGCCTTGCCGCAGATTGCCTTGACTTGGTTGTACAGTTTTCTTCATGAGCAAATAGCAATGTTCTTAAGGCCAGAGCATTTCTTTCTCCCGGGGTTTGTGAATTTCCAAGGTGTTTCGCTGCTGAGCTGAAATTTCATAAAATTAACTGTGTGAAGAGTCTTACTGTAATACCTTGTGCCAAATATTAAATGCTAAACAAATACCAGTAGTTCACAAATACTAGTGCCAATAGAGGCTATGTCAAAAAAGAAAGTCCTTTTTAACTAGAGATGCATGCTGAAGTATTTATGAGTGAAATGACAGTATCTGGGACTTGCTTTTAAAAATGCTAATAAAAAAGTGTGCATAATTGTCGGGGGACGAGAATGGGGTGAAGAGTGACAGATGGAATAAGACTTGCCCATGTGGAGATTGTCCAGGCCGGGTGGTGGGGATAGGGGGGTTTGTTATTTCATCCTTTCTCAATGTGTGCATGTTTGAAAAATTTTATGATAAAAAGTTAAAAGACAGACAGAAAGGAAAAAAGATGTCAGCATCTGATCCACTCTTTCCCCTCTTGACTCTTCTGTTACATAATTATCAGCAGGGATCCTAATGTGGGAAATTTGATTATGGGAGTTTTCACAGTATGACTTCCACAAAAAGAAAAGTTTGATGGATTATTTCTGGAGAGTAGAGCAGTCAGGGTTTCCAAGAAAAGTGATGTTGAAATGAATAATGCAGATTCCTTGCTCAGTGATGTAGCTGGGTGGGCTCCTGTCAAACATTCTGGGAAGTCCTTGGGCTGGTGTTGCCCATGCAGCTCGGCACTTACTTGTGCAATGTGGGAAAGACCCATAAGCTCCTGCAGTCTGGCTCAGTTCCCTGAGGACCACGGGAGTGGGATTTACATGTACTTTATACCCAGGGCTACAGCCGAAACTGTGCGGCTGACTGTCAGGCCTGCATCCTGGCTCTCCGGGCATGCCATTCTCGGGAGCCTCGGTGTCTTCCGGGGTGGATACCCTTGAGGGAGATGTGTGCAGTGCAAGTGGGCAGTTACAGCCAGGCTCCTGCCTCGTACAGGCATTCCCACTAAACCCAGAATGGAGGACTGGAATGCAACACTGGGAAGTTCTCTCTTCTCGGCCTGTCACTGGGCCTGCAGGGTGGGGTGGAAACTCGCCTCTGGGTGACCACACCCAGCTCCCTATTCACTCTGGCGAGAGACTTTACATCCTCAACAGCTGCTGTCTGTGTTTGGCTTTCAACTCCGCTGCCTCGACCCAGCTCCCAGAGACCAGTTTGCACGGGACAACTGTGCCACTGGCGTGCCGATCATATCTGACCTGCACTCCCTCCCCACCACCCACCTGCCACACACACTCTATGCCTTCATTTCATTTCTAAGGCAGGATTTATCTCAGGAAGTACATAGTTGATTTGCCCCATTGTTTTGTTCTGGAGTTTTAAAGACTGATTCCCAAAGCTCATCACTTAAAATGTGGGAGAAATGGTTTCATTTTGGTTTTTTTAGTGGTCTTCAGTGCACTAAAGAATAAGGTAATGGAGAAACATTCAAAGTGCACTGCTTGGACCACTCTGTGAGATGAGATTGGACAGTGAGTGATGCGTTAGGAAGTATCTTGGCTCTTCTGTGTCATGATTAATTTAAAAAAATCATGGTATGACATGGGGTATGAACTTTGTGGTACCCTTTTTAAGGGCTCATCATCCCTTAAAATTTATTAAAACCCGTCAACATGGTAATAGTATTCCTGGAAATTTGTACAAAAGAAATAATTCAGAAGAAGTGGACATATCTTTATATGTACCTAGATGTTTACGGGAGAATCACTTATAACAGTGAAAACTGATAATAGCTTGATGTACAGTAGTAGGGAATGGTTACACAAGTGGTGACATGACTAGGGAAAACTACAGCCACAAAAAGTGATGATTAGGAAGACTATGTGCCCTGGCAGCGCAGCTCGGTTGGTTAGCGCATCCCTCTGTACCAGGGTTGCAGGTTTGATCTCTCTGGTCAGGGCATATGCAGGAGTCAACCAATGGATGCAAAAACGAGTGAAACAACAAATCGATACTTCTCTCTGTCTCTCTCTCTCTGAAATCAATCAGTAAAAAATTAAAAAAGGAAGACTGCAAGATCAATGAAAGTGTTAAGTGATATGAAACAAGAACACAAAAATTATATGGATTTTTTAATTATGTAAAATATTTCTGTATCTGACCAAAGACTGAAAGGAAGAAGACTTGGAGAAGAGAAAGTGGTTGCAGTAAGTAGTGAAAAAATGAGTGTCTGTTTTTAAATACATTCAGTGTTACTGCAGACTTGTCTTAGTAGTAAATAATTCTGTTTTCAAAAAAGAACGCTCATGCTCCCTAACTTGTAGCTGTTCTTCACTTTGGACCATGAGAAAACATTCAAAGCAGAGGCAGTCGCATCAGCCACTACCAAGTCTTGAGCTCAGAATGTGATTTATTGATAATGAGACGAGTTAGGTGAGGGCATCTGAGGATAATAGATAGAGAAAATAGGTCCAAGGAGGCAGTTTTGGGGAAAGGATTTGCATAGTTGGATATTTATGAAAAGAAACAAACATCTATTCCTTAGTCTATATTGGAGAAGAGGATATCTGAGAACAACATATAAAATGAAATAAAAGAAAATATAGATAAAAGATAAAGAGACAGATGGACAAATAGGCATTTCCTTAGTCTTTCTGTTTATTTCTTTGGGAGGTACTTTGTGTTTAAAACATTAATGGTCTATTTTTTGGAGTTTTTTCTCTTTTTTGGTCCATTTTTTTTAAATGGATCCTTTCCCTCGATGCAGCTAAGCCATTCACTTGGAGGAATAATTAAAATCATTCCCTATTTTTAAATGTTAACCCTAGGCCAACTTAATTAACCATAATGTACCAGCATTTGCAAGCCCTCAAACAAAACAGCCTTTACACATAGGAGATGCATCCGCCCCAAGATGCTCTTTCCTCATAATCTTGCGCCAAACGTGTGTGGGTAGCTCAGGGCAAAATCTGCTCCCTGGCTGCCGGGTCATGTAGTACCGGAACAACGCAGGCTGGCCATCTGCAGCCTGAGAAGGGTTTTGGAGAAGAACCTATGCGACAGGGTTAATCACAGCCTGATTTAAGCCTTAGGTGGTAGATGGACCATGAAAAAGGCAGACTGATGACTACTATGTGGTCAGATGAGCCCATATATTTAAACTTACAAGAGAAAAAAGGAAAACCTGAGAATCATTGCCAGGATGCAGAGACTGTGGTAGGTCCAGTGAAAATTACAAGGCTTTGGTTAGATGTGGCTCCTGCCCACAACCCAGAATAGTGTATTAGGGGGATTAAATAGAAGAAATACAGGTAAACTTCAAGTCAATAAACATAGTTTACAGAAAAAGATATTTTAAAAGCATTGAACTTTGAGTTAGGAAACCTGGGTTTCAATCCCAGCTATATTCTCTGATCAGTTCTGTGATCATGGACAAGTGTCCAAGATGCAACATGGAAATGAAGAATGACTACTTCAAAGGCAGGTATGAAGACTCAGAAAGATAATGCATTTGAGAACCTGCTGAACCCATTGTGCGGACCGCACGAGTCGGTGGTTCTCAAACTTGACTGCACATTGGAATCACTCAGGGAGTTAATGAAAACACAGATGCCCGAGTCATACCCCAAGAGATTCTAAATTAATTGGTATCATGTGTGGCTTTGGCAGTGGATGTCTAGAAGTATAAAATAGAAAGAAACAAACCCACGATTATAGTTGGAGATTTCAATACTCTTCTCTCAAGAACTGGTAGAACAAGTAGATAAATTAATAAGGATATACCAACCAATTTAACTTAATTGACATTTTAAGAACATTCCACTTAATGTCAGAGTACACATTCTTTTCAAGTGTGCACAGAAAAAGATCCAAGATAGATTATATTCTAGGCTATAAAATAAGCCTGAAGAAATTTTATAATATTCAAAGTGGACAAAGTATATTCTTTGACCACAGTAGAATTAAGCTATATATCAATAACAGAAAGATATCTGGGAAATATCCAATTATTTGGGAAAAAAGCTTACATACTTTTATATAACCCACAGGTCAAAGAAATCAAAAGAAAAATTACAAAACATTTGGAGCTACATACATATTTATAGGAAAATTTATGGCACTAAACACTTAGAAGAAAGGTCTCAAATCAATGACCTCATATTCTACCTTAAACAATATGAAAAAGAGCAAATTAAATGTAAATAAGCTGAAGAATGTAAATAATAAAGATCAGAGAAGAAACCAGTGGAATAGAAAATAGAAAAACAATAGAGAAAAATCAAGGAAAGCAAAAGTAGGTTCTTTGAGAAGATCAATGAAATTGATAGACCTCCAGCCAGACTGATCAGGAAAAGAAGAGAAGACAGCCCTGGCTGGTGTGGCTCAGTGGGTTGGGTGTCATCCTGCAAACTGAAAGGTGGCCAGTTGATTCCAGGTCAGAGCACATGCCTGGGTTGCGGGCCAGGTCCCAGGTTGGTGGCATGCAGGAGGCAACTGATCAATGTTTCTCTCTCACATTGATGTTTCTCTCTCTCTCTTCCTCCTTCCCTTCTTTTCTGTCTAAAAATAAATAAAATCTTAAAAATAATAGAAGAGACAGAAGACAAAAATTAGTAATATTAGAAATGAGAGAAGTGATATCACTATAGATTTTCAAATTATTATAAAGCAATATTAAGATCAACTTGGAGGAAATGGAAAAGGTATTTGATAGACATGAATCAGCAAAGCTTATCCAAGAAGAAGTAGCTAACTTGGACAGCTCTACATCTGTTAAATAAATTGAATCTAGTGGTGAAAAGTCTTCCCATAAGAACACTTCAGACCCAGATGGTGAATACTACCAAATATTTAAGGAAGAAATAATAGAGATTCTACACAAACACTCCATGTAAATTAAAGAGGAGAGAACATATCCTGACTCATTCTATGAGACCAGCATTACTCTGATACCAAATCCAGACAAAGACATTACAGGAAACTAGAGACCAATAGCCTTCATGAGTACAGATGCAAAAATTGTTTTAAAAAATTTATTTTTGATTTAGAAAGAGGGAAGGGAAGGAGAAAGAGAGGGTGAGAAACATCAATGTGAGAGAGAAACATCAATTGGTTGCCTTCTATATGTGCCCTGGAGGACCAAACCTGCAACCCAGGCATGTGTCCTGACCAGGAACTGAACCAGTGACCCTTGAGTTCCCAGGACGATGCCCAACCAACTGAGCCATATCAGCAGGGACTACATGCAAAAATTCTTAAGTAAATTTTAGCAAATAGAACCTAACAATATATTTAAAAGATAATAAATAATAATCAACTGAAGTTTACTCCAGGAATGAAAGGCTGGTTTGGTATTGAAAATCAACCAATGTAATTCACTATATTAACAGACTTAGAAGAAAAACATACAAATATCTTGACAGAATCAGAAAAAGGATTTGACAGAATCTAAGCTCCATCTCTGATTTTAAAAAAGTAATCTGTCAACAAAGTAGGGAATAAATACTTTCTCACTTGAGAAAGGGCATCTATGAAAAACCTAGTGCTAACATCATATTTAATGGAAATGGCCGATTGCTTTCCAGGAACAAATCAAGGCTGTCCACTGTCTCTGCTCAACATTGTACTGCTTCTAGCTAGTATAGTAAGGCAAGAAAGAAACTATAAAAGATTCCAGATTGGACAAGAAGAGGTAAAACTGTATTTTCAGACAGCATAATTATCTATGTAGAAAATTCTATGGAATCTACCAAAAAAAGCTATAGAAATAACAAATGAGTTTAGTGAGGCTATAGGATACAAGATAAGTATTAAAAATGAACTGTATTTCTAGTAGTTTTAACAGTTGGAAATTAAAATTATATAAATATTAGCATTTATAAGAACATAAAAATATCAAATACTTAGAGACAAACCTCACCAAAGAAGTGTAAGAGCTATAAACTGAAAAAACACTAAAGAGTATTAAAGGAAGACCTAAATACATGGAGAGATACTCTGTGTTCACGGATTAGAAGTTCTCTACAAATAGGTCTACAGATTCAAGCAATCCAAATCAAAATCTCACTGGCTTTTTAAACCCAGAAATTAACATTCTAAATCAAGCTTATTCTAAAATCCCTATTTTTCTTAGTAAAAGAATCAAGTTAGGTTTCAAAACTAATAATAAAACTAGAATAATCAAGACAATGTTATGTTAAAATAAAGATAGACAACTAGATCAATGGAGCAGAATAGTGAATTTAGAATAGACCTACAAATATATGATCAATTGATTTTCAAAAAAGGTACAAACACCAGTCTTTTCATAAATGGTGCTAGAACTCCTGGATATCCACAGCAAAAAAGCAAACATCATCCCAAACTTTGCATCATGTATAAAAATGAACTCAAAATGGATCACAGTCCTAAATATAAAACCTAAAACTATAAAACATCTAGAAGGAAACATAAGAAAAAAGTCTGTGTGACTTAGGTTAGGGAAAGATTTCCTGGATATATCACCAAAAGCAGAATTCATAAAATTAATAAATGTTCGTCAAAATTTTATTTTTCTCTTTGAAAGATACTGTTAAAGGAATAAAAAGATTGCAAGAAAAATATTTGCCAATCATATATCTGACAAAGGACTTGTGTCTAGAATATATAATAAACCCTTAAAACTCAACAATTAAGAAAATGAAACAAGAGCCAATTTTAAAAATAAATAAAATATTTGAAAGACTCTTCACTAAGATGTAAAGATGGCAAAGATGCACATGAAAAGATTCTCAACATTGGTGGTCATTAGGAAAATGAAAATGAATACCATACCATTACACATCTACTAGAATGGCTAAAATGACAAATACTGATGCACCAATTGCTGGAGAAGATGTGGAGAAACTGGAACTCGTACATTTCTGGTGGGCAAGCAAAATGGTACAATCACTTTGGAAAACAATTTACTAGCATCTTTGAAAGTTAGATGTACTCTTATCATACCCACTTCTAAGTATTTACATAGACAAATGAAAATGTAGATGCTCATAGTTGAACATAAATGTTTATAGCAGCGTTATTCATAATTGTCTAAAACTAGAGACAACCCTAATGTCTTTTAATGATGGTTAGACAAACCGGCACATCCATAGAATGGAATATTTTTCAGCAATGAAAAGGACAAAGCATCAATGCATGCAACATCATGGATGAATCTCAGAATAATTATGGGAATGAAAGGAGTCAGACCAAAAAGAAAGAAAGAAAGAAAGAAAGAAAAAACACCCCAGAAGACAAACAAACAAAAAAAAAACCAGAGTATGGTTCCATTTATCTAAAATTCTAGAAAACTCAAAATCATATATAGGGTCAGAAAATAGGTACGTTGTTGTAGGCTGAGGGATTATAAAGGAGCAGGAGGAAATTTGGGGTGCATTAAGCTTGATTGTGGTGATAGTTTCACAGGTGTGTAACATATATCAAGACTCATCCAACTGCACACTTTAAATATGCACAGCTTGTTGTATATCAATTATAACTCAAGAGTTCTGATGTAAGCCCTGACCAGGGTAGCTTAGCTGGTTAGAGCATCATCCAGATACACCAAGGTTGCAGATTTGATCCCCAGTCGGGGCACATACAAGACTCAAGCAATGAATGCCTAAGTAAGTAAAACAACAGATCATTGTTTCTCTCTCTCTCTAATCAATAAATGAGAAAAACATTTTAAAGAATACTGTTTTAAAAAATGTTTTTCATGTGATTCTAATGTGCGGCAGCAAAGTTGGAAGACCACTAGAGCACATATATGACTACCCTAAGTTCTTCAGTCTTCAGTGTAGAGGTTGGGCTGCTAATAACCCACAGAGTTTTCTTCGGTCCACATTTCAGGTATGTTACAAATCTGAAAACTATAGGATAACAGAATCACTAGATAAATTCACCTTAGATGTTCCAGTGCCTTCATTTTAAGCTGTAGGGAAGTACTAGATACTGATCTGAAATGAAATACAGCAAGAGATTCAAGCATTTAAGCTTCCAGGGCTGTAAATCACTCAGCGCAGAAATGATTTTTGGAACTGATAATTTGGTGAAATTGTTCCTCCCATCCCTTCTGCAACTCAGCTTCTGTACTACCCTTACTTTATGAGAGTTTGTTTTTTGAACCCATTCCATTTTCTGCTTCTCTTTCCTTTGACCTAATCTGCAGGGCTTCAACACTTGAACATACTTAAGAAGTTGCTAACTTTGTTGTGCTACGCAAGACTTCCTTAAATGAGTATATTTCCCCTTTCCTCTCAATGACTCAAACAGGGCAAACTATAAAGGACCTGAAATAGGCTGAATGAGACCTGTCTATTCATTGTGCCCAGTTGGCTCATAGGCAAGGGAATGACCCAGAGTGGCATATTTTAACCTTCATGTGCATATAATTCACCTGAGGATCCTGTCAAAATGCAGATCGGAGTCAGTAAATGTAGGGTGGACCCAGATTCTGACCATCTTCTCCCTCGTGATGCAGATGCTGCTAGTTGAGTTGCAAGGCAAATGACCTTTCAAAATCCTTTCATCCCTGGGACACTGTGAGGCAATAATGACCCTAGTAGGGAAGAGGTCATTCAAGTCAAAAGGAGGAACACTCTTAGTACTGCCTTGATGACACTAGCCAGGTGACAAAACCAACCCCTGCCTTACAGAAATACTTATGTATCTGGTAAGGGTCAGAAATCATTTGTTCTAATGATTCGCAATTGATAGAATGGTTATCGTAGGCTACAGCTAACCCAGCCGAAGCCACTTGATCACTGTTGCATCCAACCACCTCTCTTGTGTGTGCTCACTTTTTTATTTTTTGGTTACAAAAGATGTATAATATTGAGAACGGATGCTTTCAGTTCCTATGACAAAAGGGCTGGTTTCTCTCTTAGACGGGGAGGGGTTATCTTGCATGTCCTGAATTTTCCTCTTTTTTTGAGGCAAGGATGGTCCTGGTAACAGCAGCAGTCGCTTCTAATGATTTAGAGTTACAATAAAATCTGTTGGCAAGACTTGCAGGACAATATTGAGGCACGGCCATGAATCTTCTGGGAAAGCTGGCTGCAGCCCTTGGGTGGGTCCCTCTCACCCACTACATACTTTTCATCCCCCTCTGCTTTGTACATCAGGCTGCATGATTTTTTTCCAAAGCAAATTCTTGATTTTTGGCAAGGAATAGAGTAATTTAGATTTGTCTAAAACTGACACATTTAAGCAAACACGTTTCAAATATACGTGAGCTTGCAATTTAAACAAAGGGTCCTTGATGCACTTAAAACCAAGCCAGTCTATATTTTCACCAAAATTCTTATTATGGGTAATTTTCCATCTCAGTTTACCTTGCTATTTAAATTAGTTCATCGTGAGTTTCAATGAAAATAACTGAGAAAAATATGTCCATAAAAACTAAGAGTAAATCCATATTCATAGCTCTGTATTTCATGTCCAGGATCCCTTATTAAGTGATTACAAGAGCAATTTTCTGTCTTTCAAGTCCATTTCTGCAGAAGAATTTGAGTCACCACTGGAATGAATGTGGTAACGAGAGTAGTTCTGTCAACATTGTGTGACACAAGGGAGGGAAGCCTAGAAGCTGGGCCGTCTGGACAATGGTTTTGGATGAGGTTTGGGATTTTTGTTGTTGCCAGCAAACTCAAAGTTCAAAGCGAGTAAAAAAGCATATTGATTAGCTCTGGACTGGTCAAAAACTAGATTTATATCTGAATTTTACTAATGTTTTACACATGGTCTCCTTTGTGTGTAAAAAATGCTGTACCCGGGTTATTTAAAGACGAGGGCCAGCTGAAAGCAATTCTTCTTCCTGTCTTCTCTCCTCCAAATCATGACCATTTAATAGGAAGGTAGATATTAAGTCTCTGAGAACAAAAGGGAGTGTGACTGGCACAAATGAACTGTGATCTCAAAGTCTCCGTTGGCGCCTCAAGAGCTTCGCGGCTTATTTTTCTCCCCAAACCTCCTATTCCAGAGCCTGCCTTCGCGGGGCTGTCTGGAGAACCAAGCGGACCACTTGCCCACCTGCCAATTCGTCTGTCTTTCACCCAGTTTATCAAAGATATTTGGATCTGCTGATATAAATGTCAGCCCCATGGGTTAATTTTCATGAGAAAAAATTATGTTGCTAACACTACTGAGTGTGTCGTGCTTAGTGTGTAATCCCCACGATACCCACTTTACACGTGAGAAACCTGAGACTAGGGCAGGTTGCATAACTTGCTTAAGTCCTCAAGGCCAGGCTGCAAAATACAGACAGTTTAACCCCAGACACATGATTTTAATCACTGTCGATGCTGCTTCCCTCATCCATAGATTCTCCCAGGATTTGGGAGCTAAAGGAGTTTGGGGACGGGGCAAGGATACGAACTTTCTATTGAATTGCCTTAAAACTTACAGCCACTCATTAACTCAACAGTAGTCTGCTCCTGCTGAGCTCTGCCAGGGGCATACTGTCCACAAAAGGTTCTGGTATCACTCTGCAGCAGACACCTTTTCCTGCTAAGTGGTCCCCGCACTAATTCAGAGGGTAAGTCTTCTGCAGCCTCATTTGTATTTTAAAACCTGCTCCTAGTCAGAGTGGAGTGAGTCCCAAGATTCTTTCTACTACAAATCTGAAATTGGGAAGGAGCGATGGACAAGTTGCTTTCTGATGTGGCTGGAACCGTGACATGCAAACCTAGAGTAACGGGAAAACACACGAACTGTAGGGGAGCCATCTTCTTCCACAGATGACAGCAGGGAGAGAGGAGGGGAGGAGAGGAGAAGAGAGAGAGAGAGGGAAGAAGAAGAGCAGAGGTGAGGAGAGAGATAAAATACAAAGGATATAAAACAGACACAAAGAGGAGCTGCGACCAGACAGACAGACAGGAAGCTTTTTGCCAGCTTTCTAGGAGATGAATTGAGTTCTTTACGAAGCATCCCTGTTTCCTTAAAAACTCTTCTCTTTTTGCTTAAGCTGGTCCAAGTTGATTTCTGTCCCTTGCAATCAAAATCCTGATTAATGCTCATTCAAACTCCTGTAAGACCCAGGACACTTCTATATCTCCCCAGAGTCCAGCAAAAGACTCCTTTCAATCAATGCTTTTGCTCTCCATTCTCCGCTCTCATATGCTCTTACTCTCTCCACTTATCCTGAGACTTGATCCAGTTACCGAGTTGTATCGCCTGAACCCAAGCTCTTTTCTCTCCTGTTCACCTAGCATTTTACCATGAGATCCATCTTCAAAAGTTTATTTCCCCCATGTGTTGTTTTCCAGCTCAAAAATCCTTAGTGGCTTCCTAGCTCCTAACTGAGTCTCATGGAGCACCCAGAGATGTTCCATGAGTTCTGTGGTCAAGGACTCTTGGGAAATCTTAGTTCGTCTTCTTGACTTTGCCACACATACCAGCAATATTAAAGGCTTGAGAAATTCTGCTTATAAGTCATGCCCACCACCACCAAAATATACCACAACAAAAAACCCAGCTTGAATTTGTTTGATGCCATGTTTCCTTTCTTGGGGTAACACCTCCAGCACAAGGGGAAATATCTACAGCATTTGATATTTATATCTAAAAGAATTATCAAACATCTTTTTGGCCCTCTGCCCATGTGCCCACATGGGAGTTATCTGATCTGATTGACTGTTCCTTCCTTAGCTGCAACCAGAGGAGTCTCCTTCTTGCTTCCTGTGCTTCCTCAACTCTATGCCTCTGCTGGTTGTCTTCCACGCGGCGCGCTCCTTGCCCACCCTGCCTCTAAGCTCCACCCCCTCGATGGAGTCTTCTTAGACCACTCAATTCCACACAGTGCTTATACTTTTCCCACCTCCTGAAGCCGCTGTGATTTGAACCAGAGTTAGCAGTTAGTGCACACAGTCTATGTTAATACCTAACTCTTTCATAGTTATGTTTGTCTACTCCAAAAGATTGCAAGTTTCTGAAAGGTAGAAACTGGGTATTTTCTTCTTTAATATCTACCTCAGGAGTAGCATATATATCTATATTCAAGAATAATGCATTGAATGAATGGAGCCACATCTCTTAGAATAAAAAAAGTTTTCTCTCCATCTGCCCAAGAATCGCCTGTCATTGACATTTAGAGGCAAGGATGCTCAAGGCCTACCTCATGCCAGGCTTCCTCTGAACATGAGGACAGAAGAGTTCTTCTTGGGTGTGGAACTTTAAAGGGATCCTTATCTGCTTGTAAGGGATAGGGGTCAGCATGTCTCAACATGGGTTGTGTAGATGACCTTGTACCAGTTAAAATTCTATGTGCAGAAACAGCTTACATGCTCATCTCCATAAGATTGGTTAAATCTAGAATAGCAAAAAATCACAAGTAGCTTTAACAAATTATATTGTAGAATAATATTTAATGGCTTAGGAAATATTTATGATACATTGTGACATGAAAAGATTTCTAAAAGTATGTTTATAACTTGATTTAAAAATATTTGTTCATTGGAACAACATTGGAAAAATAAACTAACATGTTAACATTGATTATAGCCGGGCAGTGGTATCAAAAATGTTCCTTTTTTTCCTTCCCTTCTTGAGTTTTTCTGTGTTTTCCTGTTTACTACATTGAACATATATCATTGATTGTAATCAGAAAAAAATCCAAAATATAATTCCACGTTTTCTCTTTTCTCTCGGTTCCTGTGTTCACATTAAATGCTTTAAGCCAGGTCCAGAGGTTCAGAAAATCCCCTCTATTTCGACTTTGTGCCTTAACCTATTGTTGGCTGTGGTCAGCTTTCTTTTTCTAACATAGGAATGTCCCAGAATCCACTGATAACCTGGGCACTGCCCAGTGCAGGCATCTGAGCTGAGTACACAGATCAAGATAACCTCTGCCTTCTTCCTTCCCCAGACATGTTCTGATTCCTCTCACTCCTGTCTCCCTATCTCACTGTTTCCCTCTAGAAAGAATATGTTGATGACTGGATATTAAAACCACCACCTTCTGGAGGCTAAAAAGAGACATGGAAGAAAGGCCCAGGATCCCATGAAAGCTCTACAGGACCATGTACAGCTTCACCTGACCACTGTCTAGGGAAGGTTCCAGTGTAGCAGTTCTGCTGCTCTGCTGACCAGAATAACAACCAGGAAAAGCCAGAATTTGAAAGAAGCCTGAGCAGGCCAGGAATGATCATACTGAGAATGGAGAAAAGAAAAGGTCCAGGGAGAGAGGAAAGGCATGAAGAGTCTGTGTGTGTGTGTGTGTGTGTGTGTGTGTGTGTGTGTGTGTGTGAGAGAGAGAGAGAGTCAGAGACAGAGAGAGAGAGAGGGAGGTGCAGAGGGTGGGGAGGGGCATGAGCTGAGTGTGGGGAGACTGAAGAGGAACACAGTGGGGCTGCTGTGAGTAGAAGAAAGAGGTGTTAGACTGGCTGTTAAGAATTTATTCAGTCCCTTTGACTTTTTCTCATGAGACTGGGTAAACATTTTAACTGATTTAAGTTATGTTTTTCTACAGGAGTGCTGTTTCTTCCACTGGTTTGTGCTTACTCTGAACCACATGGGGTGTCCCTATTCATGTCACATGTGAATATCTTCCTTATGAATAAATTTACCCATTTTATGGAGAAAAGGACACAGGCTTACCCTGTTTCAATGCCTGTTGGCCTCCCTCTCAGCACTAGATAACTTCCATCAATATATTCCTCTAACACACATTTCTTCTGACGCAAGGTACAAGTGAGCACGCCCCTTTTTGGAAAGGGCACCACAAGATAGTTTGAGTGTCTCCTGTGAACTGGGGTCTTATCATCATGTCTTCGTCAAGGGGGATCATCTGGAGCTTCTGCCCACACCCCTTTGAAAACTAAGAGATGCTCAGGTTTATTTAGGCATGTTGTGAGGTGCAGCCTGGACTGTGAAGGCTTCTGGGATTCTATTTCTCCTCAGGACAGGTAAAGCCTTCGGCCCCATCGTCTACTCTGGCCCGAAGGCCCCTGGGGTAGCCACACCCGGCGGATACTCCAGGGCCTCTAATGAAAATGTCTGCAAGGCCCTAGGAGACTTTCACTCAGTTTATCCTGGGTGCAGAGAGGGACTCCTTGCATCACACTGGCATCTTTGGAGACAGAATATGTTGGCAGTCTGCCTTGAGTCTGCAATCCCTGTGGGAAATGAAGGCATGGCTTCCGGAAGGCCTGTTACCAGTGAGCTCGGTGAGGAACAAGCAAGCAGAGCTGTTAACCCCTCTGCATCCAAGGACTACAGGATTCTGATGGACTGGACCCGGCGACTGCCTCAAATACCTAGTGCTGCAATATCCTCTACTGAGAAGGCACTACAGGGGGCAGAGGGAGGATAGACAATAAGCAATAAATATAACAATTATACAAATTATATAGTATGTTCTAAGGTAGTAAATGCCGTGGGGTCAGAAAAGAACAAGGCTGTGCAGGTTAAGGGCGATCAGGAGTGTTGGGGTGTAGGGGAAAGGGCACGTTTTGGTATTAAACAGGGTGGTCAGGGCCGGCCTCATTGAGAAAGATCTAAAGATTAAATGAATGGAACAGTTTGTCAAGTAGATTTCTGGGGCAAAAGTGTTTCGGCAGAGTGTTCAGGCAGAGCAGAGACCTCAACGTGAAAACATGCCCAGTGTGTCTGAGAGGCAGCAGGGAGGCTGGGCCCCACTATGAGTGAGGGAGAGAGTATCAGACGAGAAAGACAGAGAGATGAGAGGCAGAGTGGGTGGACAGTGCAGCACCATTTGGGCCCTTGTAAAGACTGTGGTCTTCACACTGTGAGAAATGAGGAGCTTTTGAAGAGTAAGCCTAGAAGAAATGGGGGACGAAGGCTACTGAAGGGTTTTAATTAGAGGACTGTTATGATCTAAGGCACTGGTCCCCAACCTTTTTGGCACTGGGGACCAGTTCTGTGGAAGACAATTTTTCCACTGATCCGGGGTCAGTGGCGGGTAGGGTAGGGATGGTTTCAGGACGATTCAAGTGCATTACACTCAAGCTCACCTCCTGCTGTGCAGCCCGGTTCCTAACAGGCCTGGACTGGTAGTGGTCCATTGCCTGGAGGTTGAGGACCTCTCTAAGGTGTATTTGTAAAAGATCACTCCGGCTGCTGTGCGGAAGACGAGTAGAAGCAGGAAGACTTGATAGGCTACGGCGGTAATCAAGGTGAGAGTAACAATGACTTCAACTAGGATGGCAGCAATAAAGGAGAAGTGGTTTGATTCCGGATGTATTTTGAAGACAGTGGTCAATTCCTGCCTGATCTGATCTGCATGTGAGAGGAAAACAGGAGGATGACTCAGTATTTTTGGCTGAGCAAGTGGAAGAATAGAGTTGCCATCAACGGTGATGGGGAAGGGCTATATGTAGGTCCGGTTTGAGGGAGCATATCGAGGGTTCAGTTTTGAACATCTGGAATTTGGAGTTGGATAGATGAGTCTGGAGTTCAGGGAAGAGGTCTGGGCTAGAGATACAAGTATGGGTCATGAGTGGTGCTGATGGCCTTTAAAACCACATATTTGTAATCATCCAATGAGATGGGTAAGGAAAAATAGAGGACTGGGGTCTCAGCACTGGGCACTTTGACATTCAGGAAAAAGAGAAGGAGTCAGAAAAAGATACCAAGACGGTGGGAGTAGTGAGATAGCAGGAAAAACCGAGAGAGTGAGATGTCTGGAAGCCCAGGGAAGGAAGTGTTTCAAGGAGGAGGATGTGGTCAATCAGATGCTATTAACCAATAAGGTGAGTACTGAGAATTGACCATTGGATTTAGCGATGTGCAAATCACAGTAACTTTGACAAGGACAGTTTCTGTGGAGTGATGGGCATGAGCCTGATTTGGGACCAGGTTAAGAGAGAACTGGAGGAGAGGAACTGGACAGAGCAAGCACAGATGATTCCTTTAAGAAGTTTGCTCTAAAGGGGAACAGACAAATGGGACAAAGGCTGCCACGGGAGATGCAGTCATTAAAAGGCCTTGTTGTTTTTTTAAGATGGGAAAAACACTAGCATGTGTGTGCTGATGGAAATGGTCCAGTGGAGAGTGACGATTTGCTGTGAGAGAGAGTTGCTGAAGTGAGGTCCCTGAGTCAGTGAGAGGGATTCAGTTGAGTGCACAGTGGAGGAATGTGCTGCTGATGGATGGGTCACCTCTGATAACAGGTAGAAAGAAAAAGTATGAAAATGCAACTGCCACACAGGGGACAATTGTGATGGTAGGGATCTGCATACTTCTCTTCCGGCTGCTTCTATTTGCCAAGTGGAAAAAGAATGGAATTAGCAGCTGAGCGTAAGGATGGGAAGAAAATGTTAAGGGTTTGAGAAGAGGAAATAAGGTATAAAACTGTTGTCTAAGAGCATAGGTGAGTGAATGGACCGGGGAAATATGACTGTTGGGCAGCACTAAGAGCCCACTTGAGTTTATCATCATGAATTTAAAGTGGGATTAAGTAGAGTGGCTCTGTGTTTTTCTGTAGCCAGGTGTGGCTCGTGGTCGGAGAGTTGAAATTGACCAGGTCTATTGTCATGCTAGGTGGGTAGACAGACAGAAGGCAAAGAGTCGAGGGTGTGTTGAAGGAAGAATGATTACAATGACTGATCATGAACTTTACACTGGGTCAGAAGGAGAGTGAGAACACCAGAGGGGTGGGAAATAGTGAAGAGTGGTGGGATCAGTAGATTGGAGGTTCTGGTGAGGTCAAAGCATGGTTGGGATTGGGCAAAGAGATGAGTTGGAAAAATAGGAGGTTGGCGTCAAGGGAGTGGGATGCACGAAACTGAGATTATGGAGGGGCTGCAGTTATGAGTAGTTATAACTATGGGTTGAGTGGAGGGAAAATCAATGGAGGAGAGAAGTTCAAGGGACTGAGAGGCCTGGGTGTTGGCAGGGTCATCTGTGTATATATTAAAATCACCACGAGCTAAGACAGTATCGGAGAGAAAGACAGTGAACCAGGATCTAGAATAACTGAAAAATGACCCCTGAGGGTCAGGAGAGGACAATGATTGATATAATCTGATGACACGAAATTCAACGCAGGGTGCAAGGGTTTACCCAAGAACAAGGGAATACTTCTGAAAGTGACAATGAGGAGTAAGAAGTCAGTGATCTCCCCATGCCTTACGATGAGGGCTGTGAGAGAAAAGTCAGGCCCTGCTTGAGAGGGCTGTGGGGACAGCAGTGAACTCAGGGGAGATCAGTTGTCTCCGGAAGGGAAGGAAGAGA
>PVKM010009505.1:0-36724 GCA_004027735.1 Carollia perspicillata
GAATTCCGCGCCCCCCTCCCCACCATATATAGACTACGCGCAGCCAGAGGCGTAGGAGAAAAGTCCTGCCCTTCCTCTCCCAAAGAATGTGCCACCCGGGTGTCCGCAGTGCTGGAGACAAGTTCAGGTGTAAGTGCGGCGGACGGGAGGGCGCTCTGTGGACAGAGGCACGTGGACCTTTGTGTATCCCTCCCCAAACCCTGGCAGAGTAGCCGCCGGGAAGGCTTGTGAGCATCGCTCTGGGATACAGGGATGAGGAACTGGAGGTGGGCATAAAAAAGCAAGGGCGTGAGTGGAGCGATCACTGGAGCAGTGCAACAGAGGGAGGAGAGCGCAATTTGGCGGAGTTGCAGCAGGCGAGTTCCAGAGTCTGGCTAGGCGGTCGGGCTATCTTCTCAGGGCAAGTGAATAAAAAAAGCATCCTTGTTTAAACGACGAAATCAAGGGCTCCTTTTTCATAGGCTGTAACATGCGGTGCTCCGGGAGAGAGGTCATGAGTTGTTGCTTTGAAACTTTTGGTAAAATGGACTTCTGGTGTCTAGGAGGTGGAGACAGTTATTTAATTCTCAGCTTTTAATCCTTTCATTGCCAGCAGACTTTAAAATGTTTTCCAGCTAGAGCGCTGGGAAAAAAACATTGTCCGTTGCACCACTTCAGGGACAGGAGACATGGTTGCTGTCCAGGAAATGCAAAATGTGTTCACATGATTTTTTTTTATAGAAAATCAAACAAGCACCAGCTTGAATGTTTGCCAGTGCCAGCCCCCTTTTTATTTTTCTTTAGGATTTCTGGCATTTTGTACCGGGATCCTTTGTTTTGTGGAGCAAATGTGTTTAAGTATAAAATGAAAATGAAAAAAAAAATACTGGTCTCTTTAAATATTGTATGTCAAAAGTAATGTAAGTGTGATGAGGAAGAGATGCTCCAATATCTCTCTGATCGTGTGGAAGGTTTTACTGCCTAAATGTGTGAAGCAAGGTGCTGGAGCTTCTCGATAGTTCTATGCAGTGTATCATTCTCTCTCGTTTCCAGCTTTTAACAGATTTCTCAAGGTGAGGAGGGAGACCGTGTGTCATCTCTGAGAGTTTACCCAAAGAAGGTCTTTCCCGTGTGTTGTTTAATATTCTTAGGATATGCTCACTTTGTGATGTGAGTGAAAGTGAACACAGCATTTTCAAAAATAAGCCTTTTCTGGACTTGTCTGTAAGGTTCCTGCGAAAGTTTTGAGGCTCTCTGCCTCAGTCTGACATTTTCTTCAAAGGACTCCAGATTAAAGAAGATGGACGCTGCAGGTGCCCTGTTCTGATAAAACATTTGAAAGAGAACATGGTTAAGAGGAATTCAGATGAGGTACCAGCTACCCGTTTAGCCCTTCCGAGTCAGAGGGGCCTGTGCTTGCTGAGGAAAAGATGTTCTGCTTGTCTTGCTGGGGCAAAGGTGCAAAGAGGCACCGACGTTCGCTTGATAGTAAAGGCAATCCCTCGCTGACTTCAGGATAGTGTGGACCATTTAGGATGTGAATTGCTCACCTTCTCGGTTCAGTCTCTTCTAGGCTTCCAAAGGCAGGGTCTAGCGCTAACTCCTATAAGTCATTGCGTAGATATTTACAGAATGAGTATGTCTGTTTTATTTCTAGGCCATTTTTGGTTTCATCAGTGAGTTTGCATCCAGCGCTTCTAGCATTGGGTGCTGAGATTGTGACTGGGAGGTCACAGTGGTCTGGACGTGAGTTTTGTTTCCTTCGCTTCTGAACGTTCTGTGTTTCACACAATGGACCGTGATGGCAGGAACATAAGAATTGCCATGCAATTTTTACATCACTCTCTAATTTGTGCAAACACTTTTAAGTTCTTGCAGTTTGAAAATGTGGGTTTTTTTTCCCTCTGTGCTTTGATGGCTAACATTCTTTTTAATGACAATCATTTCTGTAACAGGAAGATGTTTCCATTTGTATTTACTTTTCAGAATGGCGCAATTATGCAGTTTTGCGCTTCAGTAGTGTCTCAGTACTTTGTGTCTCTAAAGAGAATTACAGTACTTAGAACAGGACTGCAATTTGAAGCAGGTGTTGTGTTTTACTGTTATGCAAAATAACAGTGAAATATAATTGTGGGGAAAATTAAGGAAACAGCTGCAAACTTGGTATGAAAACTGCTACATTATGACTTGTAAGCAGTTCTTAGAGATATCTGACATCAGAGGAGCAGGGAAAGATTTTAATTTCGTTAATCCTACTCGCCCGGTTGTCTATCAACTGGTGCTTAAAGGACTCCTACCTCCCATGAAGTCAGGAAGAAGAAAAGGAACCCAAAGTGACACTGTTTAAAATGCCAGTGCACCAGGGATTCTCTTTTGGCAGTGCCTTTGTCCATGAGGAACGCAGGCAAGGTGGGTGTTGTTTAGCTCGCTTTGCTTAGATGAACAAGGCCATGATTTGAGTAGAACGCTGTGGAATTTCTTAGCCCAGTTAGCATATGGAGGGCTACACAAGCCCCGGGTTGTAAAATAATAAAATAAATGGCCTATAGCAGGCCATCTGCCTTTTGCTTGATATTGAAGGTGTTTCATGCCAAATTCAAATCTAATCTTATTATTCTAAATATTTTTATTTGCGATAGCAGCTAAGACTCGAGAGCTTAATGGTGCACATGGCAGTCGTATTTTGATGTGCAGCACTTAAAGTGGGTTACCCTAGGGTTACGCGGGGACCACGCTGTCCTCTGCCGCTTCTCCACTGCACTGAGCAGTTGCATCGGGCCTGCGTGCAGGGAGGGGCGTTCCTCAGTCTCTGCGCACCTGCCATAAAAGTAAACAGCCTCATTTCTGAACCCAGTGCAGCAAATCACATATTGACATTTAAAAGAAGATTCAAAACTAGTGGGAACTTAAAAGAAGTGTGAAACCAACCAACTATGGAGAATTCTGCTTCAGCAAGCAAGAACGAGGCGGGTGGAAGATGTAATGGCCACCCTCCTTCACGGCTCCCTCCCGGGGGATGGAGGGGCGGTAATGAATGCTTCCAAAGTGGTGACCCCAGCCTGAATGTGTTTGCCTTTCCCCCAGGTGACTGCACTGTTTTGAGAAATTGTATTGCCTTTAGCATGAAGGATTTGCCTTACCCTAAAAGGTCTTCACCCAACTGGAATGCATATGTATACCAGGCATTGGGTATGGATGTATTTTGGAAGCTGCTTGTGAAAGAAAAAAGTACGTGTGATGTGTGCATATATGATATGTGTAGTACAGGTACACATACAAGTATTGTTATGAGCATATTATTTAAGCTTACATTTGTCATTGCATTTTATGGTTGTGTTAAACATTGAGATTTCAAGTATTATGTGACATCAACTTTATTTAGACCAAATATTCCAATTCACAGGGAAGGTTTGGAAGAGTCTCCCTCTTTGAGCACAAACCATTTATAGTTAGACGCCATGGCAACTGTGGGTATGGCCCTTCTGTAATCCACATTAAGTGCCATAATTACAGTTAAAGAGAAAATCTTAGTTTGAATGCCATTGAAATGATTTGCTAGCAGCCATGGTGTCGTATGGAGTGGAGTGTCCACTCCGAAGTGCTTGCAGGTAGAGAGTTGGGAAAGGTTGTATCCACGAGGCAGCAACACGTATTGCGATGGTTTTTTCCTGAACGAATTTCATGCCCATGTGTCACATTTGACATCTCTTAGAACACCCTCTTTTTTTCTTTGTTCTCATTTTATAATTTTTTTTTCCAGAAACGCACAGCAGTATTGATGAGTAAATCCTTGGGTTCAGAGGTTGGCTGAAACGCACCATGCCTGCTTCCATCCTTTGCTCCGGAAAGTTGTGAATTGCTCATGCCTATAGGGAGGAAGGATGGCACATGGGATTCCTTCTCAAGGCAAAGTTACCATAACGGTGGATGAATACAGCTCTAACCCCACCCAAGCATTCACGCATTACAACATCAACCAGAGCAGATTCCAGCCACCACATGTACATATGTAAGTATCTCTCATGAACTTTAAAAACCAACAGGCAAGAAAATAGACATAAGATAAGAAAGTCGCTAATGATTTCTGCCAGGAAGAATAAAAGGTATATGATCTGCAAAACAGCTGTGTATCTGTGGTTCCAAGTACAGCTTGGAGGGATGCCCCCCATCTGGATCAGACTGCAGATTTTCAGAGTGCTCTCCACCACAATTTGACATTAGATTTTCAGAGCCTGTAATGGGTAGTGGTAGGTTGCCCACGTTTTATGGAAAACAACAGAAAAGTTCAGGTATCTGCCTGACGTCACACAGTGAATTTTGGCAGAGTCTTCTGACCCCTAGCTCAGTTTGCCTTCCATTTTATTGCTGTCTCCACGAGGAAATATTTCTTGAAAATTGCTACTTTTTTCCCCTCACCTCACCTCACTACCCTTTTACATTTAGCTGGGAAATAGGCCTCATCAGGACTAATTGTTCAGCCACTGCTAAGTCTGCTGTCTTGCCTGTTGCTGGTGGAAAGTGTGCTGCATCTGCATGGCTCCTACAGTGTGGGCAACAAAGGACGAAGGGGCAGGGGAGCCCTGGTTCCAGAACTGTACTTCTCTCTCACTCCCTAATGCTATTGAAATCATGTGTGGTTTACACTGTTTCAGAAGCAAAGTGTGGGAGAAATCAAGAGGCAAGGGTTCTGCAGCACCTGGGTGCACACCAGCTTTTTTCTGTTCCTCTGCCATGGGAAGTGCTGGGCTTTCAGCAGATGGGGCGAAAGGTCACCATCTCCCTTGTTGTTCAAGGCCTGGTGCTAATTCTCTCTGAGACCCTTCCAATGTCTAACATGAGTCTTTCACAGTAGGACTAAACCTCTTTGAAAACTATTGTATAGTCAAGAGAGAAAGCAGGTTAGGGCTCTGTCGACTGTTTCTGCCGTTCCTGGCAAAAGTGAACTCAGGGCATGTCCAAGTCACAAGCTCTTTTTCTTTTTTTAGTGATTGTTTTATTTGAGCATTTAAAAAATAGTAGGATTGCCCTCCCCCAACACACACACACACACACACACACACACACACACCCACCCCTCAAATTCAGAAACACTAACCAGACAAAAAGATCTTTCTCTTGGCTGCCTGGGTATTAGTGTAAAAGTAGGATGTTACTTTGCAAGTATGTCCAGTAGAGCCACTCAATTACCTGCGATGGGGGATTTCTTAAAAAGAAAGAGGAAGAAATCCTTTGGAATGGTTTGTGCTGAACTATTTGTAAAAAACTTATACTTGTTTTAAATCAGACTGTATTCACGATTATGGAGGATTACTAATATGATTTTAGGGAAAAGTTTTAAGGTGAATAAGATTTTTCTGTGTTAAAATGTTTTTTCTGAACAATAACTCTATTCATTTCAAGTATTTCTTTTGTTCTTCTAGTAACTTATTTTTTTTCAAATATGTGACAGAATTTGTGCAAGTGGACTTAGGATACTTTTAGCTCTGTTTTGCTGGAGTGAGGTTTTGATTTAATGAATTGTAAAGAACTTCATGGATTCTGTTTTCTTTCAGGCAAAAGAAAGTGTGTTTTGCCCCAGGTTTCTTGGAAAATGACTGATAAGGAATCTCAGCTTAGGCTTCACTTGTTCGTAGCCATAAGATTCCACTCCTGAACTGTGAATTCACAGAGATATTTTCAAAATCGTGTAACCTTAGAACTAATCTGCTCAGATCTAGCCATGAAATATTCAAAGGCTGGAAAACTGGGATTTGCCCTGGCAGCCAAGATAGCTATGTAGCCCTTTTACCAGACTGCCTTCCTGCCTTGGAGGAGAAGATCCTCCCGGGGTCTGGATCCGGCTTGCCTTTTCACCGGCATCCTCCACTGAGGGCCTCCTGCCCGAACCCTTGGCCCCTGCCATGCAGATTGGCTCACTGCCACCTGAGCACACCTTGAGCCTTTCCATCTTGGCGACACCGCCTTCACTGTTTCTCAGGGCAGAGCCACTCACACTCAGGCTCTGCGCATCAAATGCCTCAGAGCCATTCAGGTGCCTCTGTCTCTATGAAACCTCTTCTGCCTCTCCCAGGCCCCCGCCCCACACAGTGCACCTAGTCACTTGGCATTTACTTCAAACCATACCATCCTCCACTATTATCGTTCTCTCTCTCCAGGGACTGAGTGGGTAACGGGTGTGTAGAAGTACTGATTGATTGATTGATCCATCCATTAATTTGATTGTGCTTTGAGATGAGAAATTATGTTTGAGATTCGGAGGTTTTCCTTGGAATTTTTCTGAGCCGTTTTCCCATCACAAGTGTTTGAGTGAAGGTGTGTGTGCATCATCGAGGTCTGGGCTCACCGCATCCTCGCCTGTGCTGGTCCATGCTTGATGCCCTGGCGCCGTGGCTGGTCCACATGAGGCATCCAAATATCGTGGTGAAATGTGACAGTGCGCTATTTCAATTATATATATCTTTAAATGAAACTGCCTTTAGTATAAATAGAAACTACAATTGGCTGGGAAATATCCATAAAATATTTAGTCTAAACTTTCTTCAGTTTTTCTGAAATTTTCAACGTGTCACGCAGAGTTTGACCCCGTCCCTGCAGATATATTGTCTTTCCCACTTGAATAGTTGCTCATTTATTTTGCATGGGATTCCTAAATCACTTGTTTCCCATTTCCACCTACAGCTGAGGTCTGTGAAGACCTGGGACAGATCACCTGGAACGGAGTTATAGCCTTGCTCCCTTAAAGGAGCCTTTGTTTCCTTTCACACAGCCTAGCCCGGGTTTTCTCACCTTAATCAAGGAATAGCTCACTTCCCGCTTCATTCAGACAGTCTCACCTCAGCTTTGTGACCCACTTTGGGCAATTTACTTTTCTCGTTGAGGCCTCAGGCTACTCATCTCTAAACATTTGCACTAAACGATAGTTATGGGTCTTATACCGCTCACCTGCTAAGATGAAGATTGAAACTAAGACAATATTTATTTGCAGGGTGTTGCTATGGGGGGAAACACAGATACATAAGGCCTGATCTCCATCTGCATGAAGCTCGTCACTGATTTCAGAGCTGTCGTTCCAGTGGCTCTAAGAAGTTTCCTGCTTGGTCCTGGTTTGCTGTTACCTGTGGGCCCTGATGAGGCTGCCACCATGCTTTCTAAAAACCACTGGCCTGTGTCTCTGCCGGTGCCATAGGGAAGGTTTTTTTTTTTTAAGAAGGCAATTCTATATGACCTTGGGAAAGAAAATTAAAACAGAGGTGGAGTTGGCAGGGCAGAATTTAACCTACAATTTGTGTGCCTCTCTTACCCAGACTCTTGAACACACTAATAGATGTGATGATTGAAAACCAGCAATTAACAGGACTTCGTTTTTCTACAACCCTTTCATCTTTCCCCAGAAGACTGTTGAGAAAATTATTTAGTACTTAATGATGGTGGGAGGAGGTGCTCAAGGAGCCAATGTAGGTTTGAAAACACCCGTAATGATTTTGTATGTTTTCAATTATCTGAGGCCTAATAAAATAGTATAAGACCTTTTTTGTAGAGTATCCAAGCATCTCAGTTTTTGCACCGAAAGGCCCGTGTTCTGGGAGACCCCCTTAGTGTCAGGCTGACCAGGATGGTTGGCCTCTCTGCCGAGGTTGATTCCTTACCCTTTTCTTTAAGGGTTGGTTGTTTAGAAGCTCAAGTCAAATTTTATTTTCGGTTTTAGTGATTTTGTTTGCCTGTGTCTTTGTCAACACTCTCGGGGCCTTCTTTTTTAAAAAAGCATTATTTTTCAGTTATGGCCTACATCCAATATTATTTTATATTAGTTTCGGATGTACAGCATAGTGGTGAGACAATCATATACTACTTTACATGTGATCTAGGGATCTTACTTAGCTCTGGTTCTGTTACACTTGTTTTCGGGCAACATTGTAGCAGGGTGGCGAACATCTCCAGGGGAATTAGATTGCTGGATTTAAAACCTGGTTGCATCCCTTACTAGCTGTGTAACCAAACATGGAGAAACGTATTCCCTTTTCTGTGTTTTTTTTTTTCCATTTGTAAAATGCAGACAATGAAAGTAGTGCCTATCTTAAAAGGTTGCTTGGAAACAGTATTGTAAATTTCTTAGAGGAGTGTTTAGTATGTGGTCTATACTCAATAAATGTTAGATATTATCATCAATGATTGTGTTATTGATTGTGCATTTTTTTATTCTAACCTGTCTCTATTCATTTTGAAAATCATTAGAGTATAAATAAATGAATAAATAAGAAAATAACTCCCGACTAAGTTTTGGCCAGCAAACTCTTCTGGGTGGGATTTTTGGTTGTTAGGGTTGACAGGTGTCCTGACTTTTTAGTGTCTGTCAAGATCACAGCTTAGGAGTGTCACCTACCTCTAGTTACTGTGTGGGAGTGACAGTCCTGGGCGGGGCACAGGGCCACGTAAGGAATCCAGTGAGCTGAGTGTTGCCTGGCTGTTCTCTGGGGCAACACGGTGGCCTTCCTCCACTCAGGCTGGTCTCAGATCCTAGTTCCCCCATCAATGTCTAAAATGCTCCACCTGACCGTGGTTAACGCAGAGGCGTCAGGCGTTAAGCATGATTAACCAGGGTTAAATGCAAAGGGCACTGTTTGGGCTGAGGAATAAGAAATGGTAGCTGAGAATGTGGTCTGGAATCAGAGATCTCTACAAATGTTCATCCCAGCAGTTATAGGCTTGGGCCGGTGATGAGGGACAGATTACTGAACCTCAGTCTTCTCATCTGTAAACTGGGTTAAGTGACCCTTTTAAATGGTTGTGGGCATTAAATGAGATGATGCATATGACAGATAATGCCTGAAAGATAGCACGTGATAACTAGATGCTAAGGTAATATTTATGGCCTTTTCCTCTATTTGGTGAGCATGAGATAAGTGTAAGTTATTGAAATGTCTTTACTTCTCAACTGCATGATTGCATAAAACCTGACAAGTCCAATGTGTGTTCTTGTTGCTTGGTTGCATTGCATTGCATAGCATGTCAGTGTTTGCTTGGGCACTGCTAATCAGAAATGATCTAAAGCATTTAGGGCAATGGTCCCCGACCTTTTTGGCGTCAGGGACTGGTTTTGTGGAAGACAACTTTTTCATGGAGGGCAGGAGTAGGAGGTGGGAGACAGGAGGTGGAGCTCAGGTGGATATAACATCCAGGCTCCCCCAGCTCACCCTGCTGTGCGCCCCGTTCCTAGCAGGCCGTGACCCGCACTGGTGTGCAGCCTGGGGGTTGGGGTCCCCTGGCTTAGGGTATCTGGGGGATCATTCGATGCCAAAATTATTGTAGGATTTTGCTTGTTTTTCTGATCTGAACTTTCACTCCTATATGGTAGAAAGTAAATGTTCATTTCAGGGCTGTATTAGGTATCCTTAGATGCAAAAACAAAATTACAGAGCAGTGTTATAGATGGTGTCTTTTAGTTAAAAAAAAAATATATATATATATATAAAAGTGTATGGAAAGATAAATGCCAGCATTACTGGTGATTATTTAAGGAATAAATTTGGGAATGGATTTGCAGAGCCAGTGTTGGGTAAAGACCTTTAATTTTTTTCTTTTCTATAATGAACAATTCCGTGATAGTTTTATGATGAAACCATTTTTTATAAGAATGATAAAAATGTAATTTGTCTACAAGTCCTTGGCTTAGTCTTCAAGATACACAATAAACACTCCCGGCCCGGCTTCCGTAGGTGACACCTTCTCCCGTTTCATGTTCCTGTTGAGGAATAGACCAAGGGCTGTCGTTGGTTCAGTATATTCAACTTGCTCACGTGTGGGAAGATGAGAGCAGTGCCAAGGATGCTGCTTCCTTCTTAGTCCTCGACCTGAAGGGGAATTTTTTAAGAAGGAGCTTCAAATTCAGTTTTGGAAGCTGGCACAGTCTGCAGTATCAGTAAATGAATGGCTTGCGGGAGGACACTGGCTGACAGTGTTTCGGGGCACTTAGATCCTGGGCCCGGCGAGGTCTGTGATTAGGTCCGTAGTCCTTAGCAAGTTGGGCTTCTCTGCATTTCAGGTGCCTTCCCAGCTGTGGGGCTTGTTTCCCCTTAGCGTCATTCCTTCTCACTCGGGCAGTTCAGGGTTTCTCCTCTTTCTTCCCTTTTTTTCAGTCTGTGTGAAAGTAAGAGCACACACTCTACCTGATTAGTGATATTCTGTATGGAAAAAAATGTAGGGAGGAGGCATCGTGGGGATGCGGCGGAGGGAGCAGAGCGCTGACCCCTAACTCCCAGACGGAGGAAGAGTAACACCCACGTGTGAGTGAATGTCTGGGGCTCCCTCCAACTGCACTTGAGAAACAAGGTAGAAATTCGTCCTTTCTTACGGAGCTGGCCTGCGCTAGCTGTCTGCCAAAAAAAATTCTAACCCTTTTTCTCTTGGTAAGCCACTTTTTCATCCTCATTCTCATTACAAATGTATCATTGGCCTGCACATTAGCCTGGCCATAATTTTTCTTAATGTTTTCAATCTGAAATTCATCGTGGAGACGCTGAATGGCCCTTTTAGTTGGCACTGATAGATAAACACAGGGTATTTTTCTTTTGCTCTCTCGTTTCTTTTTTAAAGTAAGTTGTTTTTCCTCCACACTCCCTGAGGGTACAGGTCCTGTGGTCCGTGACCATTCGACTTGGTTGTAGAGCTGACTTTTTTCCTGTTCTGTAGATTTCTTTGTTTGCATTCAAGCATTAAAATGCCAGCCGAAAATTAGATTTTTTTCCATACGGATTTGTTCTTAAAACTCTAGTTGTATGTTGCACAACTGGATAGTATTTTTTTGTTTGTTGTTTTGGTTATTTAACTCTGGGAGGGTGAGGGATTTTGATAAATAAAGCAGATCCTCTGTAATGGGGTGTTCCTGGAGTTCAAATTCTGAAATACTTGTCTCCATTTATAGAGGGGAAGAAAAATTCATAGGGAAAGTATGGCCACAGTCCATTGATGCACATATAAAACTGGAAAGCCATCATATCGCCTCTCCTTAAGGGTTGAATCTATTTCTTCTAAATGCAGTTTTGTTTTGTTTTTAAACTTTTTTCATGGGAATGTTTTGATAAAAATATATGTAATGGCAAGGCAAGCTAAACAGGAAGTAATGTAATAGAGTCCTTATTTGAGACACATTTCATTCTAATTCTGAGACTGAGAGCTTATGATGATGTAGATGTTTAAGATCTAAAAGCAAAGCTAGTGCCAATGAGTCTACCACACCTTGTATAACAAACCCCTAGTTCTGAACTGTTTTCAGAAAGGAGAAAAACTCACTGAATCTCCAAAGATCTATCCATCCGCTTGTTTTTCTTCCTTTGCAGTATTTCTTTAGCTCTCTCCTTCCCTTGTCTTTTTTTTTCCTTTTAGATTTTCATGGCGTACCGAAAACTAGATGTTTCAGTAGCTGTCCTAGCACGATTGGGCTGTTATTTCAATATCAGTATGGAAAAAACCGCCACACTTTTGCAGACCACCATGTTAGTCTGCCTTTTATTTTTTTTTTAAATGTGAAAAGTACACTTTTAGGCTTTGTCTGTAGAAACACTGACTCTGCAAAGAGGAAGCTCTGCTGGATTTATTGGCCCTTGCAGTATTTGGTCTGCATATTTTGCTTTGAAGGTTTTTTTTTTTCCAGTTTCTTCTCCTGTAGAAGGGTAAAATGTATGCAAATAAGAAAACATGTTTGCAGGCTTTTTGTATTTTTTCCTTCTTTACCACAAATCAAGACTATGTATTACTCTCTAGTTGGTTTAAATTTTTGTGCATTTTTATATTAAGTAGTAAAGCTCTTGACACTAGTTTAAAAAAAAGATACGGAAAAACTAGCACCATTTAATAAAGCAAGCAGAGGTAAATTTTTCATGCTTGCTATTACTGAGCTTTGAAATTCCAAGTGTGAATTAAACTATTCTTGAAGTTCCTCTGCTGGTAGTGTCTTTCTTAAAAGATCGCGAGGCCTCCACCATCACATGGACTTGACTCAGAGCTGTTCATTCCTTGTACAGACAGTCTCTGAAACCTTCCAGGTCAAAGATTCGCTAATTCGTGGGTTGAAGAAATATGTTTCCCCATCTCGCAGTGGGCTGTTTGGGCATGCATGCTGACTGGCTAAGGAAAAGTGGTTCACTTGTGGTATTTGGTTGTAGGTATTTGGGCCACAGACCACCTTTCAAAGTGTTTGCATGTTGTATACTTAGTTTTGTGCAAGGACTTAAAACTAAAATCAAGGAAAAAATTGTCTCCCAGCGGCTAAGCAGCCTCAGCATGTTTCTCTAATTTCCTTAAAGATTGAGACTGTTGCTATAACAGAGACATTTTACCAGCTCTATTTTGGTCCTGAGTTTTGGAAATTTTTTCTCCCTTTTGTTCGTTTTGCTCTGCCCTGAGACTTCAACAATAACCACAGACCTTATTAGACTGTATTAGATACATATTTTTTAAGTCACAAATACCTTGTGCATTGCTCTTGGGTTCTGCCTTATATTTAATGTATTCCTTTTTTAAAAAATCGCCAACTTTCGCATACTGGTCCTGCTTGGGTAGGCAGGGCGTATAATGAGATGTTTGTTTCATGGAAGAGTAGAAACTGAAGGTGTGTGTGAAGGGGAGAGAGGGGGGCAGGCAGGGCCTAGCAGATCTGTTCATTAGCTCATAACTTTTCTTTTCTTGCAGCTATGATGTCCCTAGCCTTGGACTTGACATTAACACCAGAAGAGTGTCAGCATCCCTAAACATTAGCCAACAGGGAGATAAGACAAATTGCACCTTAGCTTTCTGGGGCATACATGCTAATCCTGCATACCAGTGAATCCAGCATTTGAAAGGACCGAAATAGCAATTTCTGATACATTGACCCGTTTTGCCCTCTGAGAAGGAATAATTCGTTAGGTAATTCAAAACTTTAGGTTTGTGTTTCAATATTTTAAAATAAAATCCACTTGACAAATAGTGAACCATGAACTTGCTTTTGAGAAATGTAAAAATATCCAAAATTGCGATTTCCCAAGGTTCGCCATCTGTTAGTATCAAGGAGCCTTACCATATGCTCTGCTCAGATTCTGACTTTTACAGGTTAACTTGTTTCCACTCTGCTCTTAACCCTCACACTTCGGGCACAGCTGGTAGCATGGAAACCTTATTTTGTCTCAAGCTGGGAGAGAAGACAAATGGGGAGGGGTGAATCTTTGGGAGGAACGGACAGAGCAGGAAGGGGGCGTTAACTCCTAGAGGATAGTCGTTCCTGATTCTTCCATCACGCAGTTCAAAGAAGAATCTAGTGTTTTCTCCGAGTGAAATATAAAGGCTCGGGTGCGCTGCTCAGTGCAGTGGAGTTAGCCTTGTCCTGCCCCCTTGCCCACTGGAGAATTCAGAAGGGAATTCCTAACCCCGGGGGCGGTTGTTGCCCCACACCATGCCCCTCAGGGGCGGGTGGCTGGTCTGCTTTGCATCGCTCCCTCTCGACCCCTCCACCACCCTAATGGCAGCCGGCACGCTCCACTGTTTATCTTGGAATTTGATACCATCATCTTGGCAACCAAACCGGGACCTTTACTACTCAGATTGTTTGTCATTTGTTGTTAATTATCTGTTACCATAAATTCTGTATTTTAGAAAAAAAGGGATGTTTTGTAATATTTCCTCCGACATGTAAGTGGAGCTTCATTTGCTGTGGACAAAAGAGGGGAAGAAAATCAGCCCTTCCAGGAACTGCTCTCAGGGAAGTCAAATGTCTTGGTTTTAAAGACAGGCTCGGTTAGGTCCCGCTACTGCAGCCAGAGTTTGCACTGAAAGAACCTTTGCAATTCACCACCCCAGGTCTGTAGTTAGGGGAGGTACCCCCTTTCGAGGAAAAAAGAATTCACTCTACATAAGGGGTTTTGCCACCTCCTCGTGCAGTCCCTGGGTTTTGTGTATGCCAGAGCCTGCGAGTCAGCTGCAGTGGGCTCCTCCCTTTCAGAGGTTATTAAGACAAAGCAGTCCAGAGTGAAAAGTAGCTTCTGCTTACCTGCCTTTACGAGGTGTTTATTTTGTCGAGTGTAGAATGAAAATGAGCTTTCTGGCCATTAGTAGATTTTAATCGCGCCCCCACGCTCTGCAGGGGAGGTTGTGTCACCTTATAAACAGACGGTGCCGTTTGGCGAGGTGCTGGCCCCCAGGCTGCAAGAGCCACGCTTGGACTTAGTATCTTAATAAAGCTGTAAACAGGAGAATCGGGGAGGGAGGAAGAATGAGGGTGTGTATTTTGGAAGGGAGCGTTTTTGGGAAGTGGAGTGGTGGTTGCTAAGCAGAAATGTAGGCACATTGAAATATGTAAAAAAAGAAATTTCTTGAAAAGTTCCAGAAAAAGAATCCCAAAGTGTATCCAGAATCCAGTCTGTTTCTCCATCCCTGTGGCCCTTGCCATGTGTGCATTTATATCCTCTACTATGTGTGTCTCATGTTTACCATGGGGATTATAATAACATAGATGCCTAATAGGTGATGGTGAAGGTTGTATTAGATGGTGCTTAGTGCTTAGGAAAGAGCTGAGCGCAGTATCCCACTATTGTGCATGGTAGTTATTATTAAGTACAATAATGAATAATTGCCATTAAGTTTGGTGTGTCTGTTTTATTCTTGCTGTGAAGATTTGTTTTTTTTTTTCTCCCTCTTTATTTAAAGTTTTTAGGGTTGTGCTGCCTTTCGAGCAATTCCCACTCTGGGAGAGGGAAGGATTTAGTCTACGTTAACCTACTGATAGCCAGGGCGCAGACTTGATAAACACTTAGTCAGCTCCCTGCCTTCTGGCTGGGACGGTGGAGCTCTCAGAGATGTGCCGATTGCTGGAGCTGTGGATTTTGCCTGGCGTTGCTGCCTTTGGTTTCCACAGAACCAGAAAATGTTCTTCCCAGGCTCATAAGGACTCAGAATAGCATTGTCCCTGAAATAAAACACCATTTCTACGTATTCCACATCATTATTCTTTTATTTCCTCTCTCTTGGTGTGTTTTTTTAAACATTTTTAGAACACAGATTTTGATCAGACGTTCGGATTAAGAAATGAGTATTAAATGGGTGTCTCAGACTTAGTTACAGTTTGAGTATGAGAATAAGAGACTGGGGGTGGGAGGAGACTGGAAGCTGGCAAAAAGCGCCCTTAGACCGCTCTGGGGGAGGCTGGGAAAAGGATTTAACACTTTGGATTTCTTAGAAGCCATTAAAACTCGGATGGGATCGGATTACCTGACTGCCCATCTGAAACCTGAAACTCTTGCCCTAAACTGTGCAATTGAGTTAAGCTCCAAATTCAAGGCCTCCCCCTAAGACTGGCCTCGGGGTAAGCCTCATTGTGGATTGCAAAATGATTTCCTTTGAGAGGAGCAAGACTACTGCGAGGTTTTTTATGGCCAATTGAGCCTGTACATTGGTGCCAGCCAGACATTTGGCAGCACTTAGTGCCAACTTTGGTGATCTGTCTGCCGAATTTTTCCCAAGATTTTCCATCCTGCCTGGATTTGGTGCTGACATTGAAGGGGAGATACGTTGTAAATCTAACTTTCTAGGCATGCCCCTGTGTTTTGTATTTTTAATTTTTCCAAGTGGAGAGGTACTGGGACATGCGGGGAGAAAGCAGGCTGGTCTTGAACTTGAAGGCTCAGAATGATGTCCCCAGCCCTCCTCCCTAAATACTGTCCCCTCCCCTCCACCGTTGTCACTTCTTTAGGGGACCCCTGACCCCCTCTCTGGATTAGGCGAACCCAGAGTACCTGCAGGTAACGCTTTCCTTGGTCACAGTTGTCATAAATGTATTTTCTTGTTGCTGCGAAAAGACTGCCTTCCACTGGGCTCTATTCTCTATGAAGGCAGCAACTCTCTCTTTTTACTTTTTCTTTTCTTTTGGATTTTTTTAAAATTGCCTGTCTCCATCTACAGCACCTGTTACAGTGTTAAGCACACTACACATGCTGCAGGTACCTGTTGAATGAATGAATGAAAGCTGAGTGTACAGGGATTCCGTGTTCTCTTGCTGTGTGCTCCTTTGTGATCCTTCATTCATTTTGAGAGCATGTATTTAGACTGGACTTTAAAAAGGATAACTTATAAATCTCCCATGTTTTTTTCAGGAGGGAGCTGGACGAAGCTCAGAGTGAGTATTTCTGATACTCCCGACTAACTCTGTAATCTATTCTGCCTTCAGTTGATTCTCACATTGACAGTGAACTCATTTCTAACATAGGAAAACACGAAAGGTTCACTTTCAACTGGACCTAAAATATTTGGGTTTCCTATATTGTTCTTTAACTTACAATCTGAGGCATTAAGAAGTATATTATTTAAACTCCTTATAAAATGCTCCTTTATTGATCCTATTTGGAGTCAACAATCATTGGTTAGAAGTGTGACATTCATTAGGATATATTTCAGCCTGATTACCAGGAGTCTGACTGACAGCCACCCCTGATATGTGGAGTTGACCAGAAACGAATACCATGGAAACGGGTCATCCATTATCATGGGAATCACACGATTTTATTCTGTACTTGGATGTTTTCTTTTTAACAACTTGTTTTTTCTTTGGAAATAGTAAACTCTTTGAGCTCTTATAGAGTAACTATTTTGACAGAGAACTGTGATTTGTGTTAAGTACAGATAGTACCATCATAACATCAATGTGATACAGTTAGTAGTTGAAAACCTTTTAAAAGTTTTGATTTAAAGGTAAAACGAGAGGAATTTAAAGTGAGTATGTAATGGAGTTCTAATTATAGGTGGCTCCACTATACACTTTAGAAAACCAAGTGATAAAGAAGCCTGTGTAAAGTGCCAAGCTTAAGAAAGAATTTTACATGAAGCAGAACTTAAAAGTGAGGAGATAATAAGAAAGAGAGGTTGGCATTGCAAGAACTTGAGGGCAAGAAGTTATCAGTTTCGGTGGCACTTCAGGTTTTTTTCCCTGAGTGTCCTTGTGACTGTGTCTATTAAGGAGGCCATTGCATAATTAAGCTTTCTGGAGACGGCCTCTGGCTGAGGACCTAACTGAGTTTTTGGACTTGAGTGTGGACTAGAATTGGGGGAGCTTTTTTGCCCTGTAGGTAGAAGCCCTTTGATGGACCTGCCTATTTGACAGGTACCTGTAGCGACTGGCAGCGACATTGTTCAGGTAAAGCGTGGCTTGGTAATTGAGGAGTCAGTGCTCCTTGGTCTACAAAAATCTTTCTGTAAAATAGGGAAGACACCAAAATCCACATGTGCAAGTTAAATGAGCTTGTATTCTGCATTATAAATATGCACCGGATGCCAAGTAGAAAACCGGAACGCTCTCTCAGGATGCTGTTAGGGCCAAGCGGAATCTCATTAGGGACAGCTTCAAAGATCAGTTCCTCGTGTCCATAAAAACAAGTGTAAATTATCTGGTGCGCGCCTGCTGTTAGCAGTTGCGGTGTTGCATTATGCATGATTCCAGACTGCACGGAGGAGACACAGGCTGCACGGAGTTCTGCAGTAGCTGTGGGGATTTCTCCATGATGTGTGTGTGTGTGTGTGTGTGTGTGTGTGTGTGTGTGTGTGTGTGTGTGTTTTGGTGCTGACTCTTACATTTTGCAAATTTATTGGTGTGTTTCAGTTAATGGAGGGCGCCATATATAACCTGCTCCTACATTTTTGATGAATTGGAGTCAGTTCGGAGAGGCATGATAAGGCTTTGAATTGTTTATATGAACAACCCATCTCCTCAGATTTATGTATCTTGTTTGCTCACATGTGGAGTCAGATTAGAGGGCCCCGAGTGCCTTCCATGCACATAGACTTGGTGCATTTGTTTCCCCCATTCTCTCCCTCTTTTTGGTCCCTTAGTTAGATTTTAGAAATAAGTGCAAACATGTAGTAAATTAAGAAAATGTAGTCAAGTTTATCATTTGAGACTTTAATAAATAAATGGCTTTGGAGTAAATAGCTGAGGGTCTGGAATATGTTCCTCAGCTTTTATTGTGTGAGGAGGTGGAGTGGAGTGATTAAGAATACAGACTCCAGAACCAGGTTTCCACTGTTTGAGCCTTAATCTGTCTCTTACTAGCTGTGTGACTTTGGGCAAGTTACTTAACCTTTCTGTATTCTCATCTGTAAATGAGGGGAAAGGTGAATGCCTGCTTCATGTAGCTGTTGTGAATGTAAATCAGTTGATTTATATATAGTATCTAGAACATTTCCTGGTGCACAGTAAGTCTCACCAGAGTGTTTGCTCATGTTGGTGTTATCATTATTCCAGGTGGAACGCCTTCCAGTACAGCTGGGGGGACAGGGTATGGCATAGCCACGCAGAGACTGGGTTCGTAGGTGTCTGTGTGCTTGAGTGCACCCAAGCATGAGGCTGAGGGCAGGCAGCGTCAGTAACGATTACTTAAGGTGAATTGGGAAAAGCCATTAAAGACATAAAATACTGAGTCTTTCTGGTCCCCATAGCCCAGGGAAATAACCATGAAATCTTGGGAGGAGGGTGAAAAACAGTGAGAGAGAGAGGCAGTGTTCCTCTGGCCAGAGGAGAAGCAAGTGTGTGTAACATCCCCTTTCCCCAGTTTCTCAGAGCCTCATCTCAGGTATGGGAGAAAGATCAAAGGAGCAGCCTGGTGCAGTGTCACATGACTTAAGTTCACAGTCCTTCCCGCTCCAGTTGCCTCTGTGTTGAAATTTACATTTGCAACTATGAGAGGAGAGCCAGGATGTCAGTATTTCCCTTCCTAGACTGGAAGCTCTGTCAGGGCAGGGCTGATGCTGCTTGCTCTTGAACCCTCTGTGGTGTCCATGGGCTCAGTAATAAGATACGTCTTGGACAAATCAGTAAGCAGTCCCTTGTGTGTATTTCCTCTTCAGAGAGTCATCCCTGCCCTTATTCTCGTGGAAGCACTTATTATTACCAACATCACTTCTTCACTGTTCCTCCTTGCGGTTTGCCGAAAATACCCTGCCCCTCCTGTCACTCATAAATATCTGAGGGAGGGTTTGTAGGCAGCTCTCTTCTTTTGTCATTAAGTGATTGAGGCCACGTTTGAGCTTCTGCAGCCCTCCAACACCTTTATAGGGGAATGAGAACCTCTAAAATATTTGAATAATGGAAAAGAGTTGTTTGACTTGATGGGAATTTTGGAAACCATCTACAGGACACAGAGGAAATGAGCAAGATGAGTGGGCATCTCGGGGGGGTTAGGTGCCATTGAAAATGTCTCCATCGAATGAGTTGATACAAGTATTTACTTGAAGTAGCGTGGGAGGCAGGGATCGTGGCTGTTTGGCTTGTCGTTTTATCCCCAGGACACAGCACAGTTGTCTACAATAAATAAACAGTTATTGATGAAGAAATGAATGAAAATTTTTCTTGGGTCCAACAGTCAAGAGTAATGTAGCACTGTGAACCACCCAGTCCTCTTCTGCTAAGGGTGTTTTGCCTATTTAGGGAGACAACCAATTCAACCTGAATGAAAATGGTACTTGATAAAATAATCATGTGTGTATTACTATTAGTAGACTACCAAAGTGTATTTTTGTATGCATGTGAGCACACGTGTTCACCATGAGGGAAGCACATGTAGAGAATTTTGCATATGGCCAGTAGGCCACCCAGAGAGGTTGAATCACCTGACAAAGGTCACACAGGACAGCTGGTTTGCAATACAGTGTCATCGTGCATCTCTTTTTGACCCTTACTGAGCAGAAACTGCTAAAGGAACTGACAATTGGGGACAGATAATACGACCTAATTGAGTAGGAGAAACAAACAAGGGAGAATTTCTTCCAGCACAAGTCTGACATAGACTTTTTTTCAGGCATCTGACTTAATTCTACTAAATTGCATTGCAGTTTTTTTTCCCGATTTTTCTCAGCAGATAAACCCCAGGGTCGTCAAAGTGTCTTCAGGTCTGATTCTCGTCCCAAACAAGGAAGGAGGTGGGCTGTCTGTGGGCGACGCCCTGCGATGGAAAGCACATTTCAGAGGAGTAACTATTTTCTGCCCTGGAGGATCACACTTGGCTTTTGTTTCATAATATTTCCTTCTGCTCTTACCACTCTTGTGTCCCTCGGTTCCTCCCAAGTCTGGCAGTAGCGTCTGGACCCTGGGGCTCCAGAAACCACTGCCATTTTCTACTCAGAGCCTATGCATACTTGGACAGCAGTTGCATTTTTGCTGGGATGTGGGAGTTGAGAAGTGTGCAACCATATGCTTGTGGGCTTGGATAATGGTTCACATTCCAAACAAGTGAAATGGTTTCTGGCCCAATGCTGACGCTGTGTGGAAATGAACAAACCTGTACTCTGCTTCTAGGTCTTTTCCATTTGGGAACATGAAGAGGGTAGGCTGGATGCTTCAACACAAATTTTACACAGTGCAATTCGAGTATAGTTTGGAGGCTTGATTATAGTAGAATGTCAAAGAGCCAAGATCACTTCAGAGGCATCTCCAGGTTGGAGAGGTTCTTAGAGGTTACTGTTTGGAAATGATGGCTCTGTCTACAAAGAAGTGGTTCTGTTACCCATTGTTCATGTTGGCCTCACCTGGTAGACCAGTGAAGTGTGTCTTCTTCGTTAAGATGGAGAAACCCTAGGGCCACAAGGCATGCCACAAAGAGCATTTCCAGCCACATGCCATTTCCCTCCTTGAAAATGCTGTGGAAGGTGTGAGGTATCACACTGGACTTTATTGTTAAAACCACAGCTGGGCCCAGGTTCGCTTTGGCCGTGATCCTTTGCCTGGGGTGCTGTAGATCCAGCTATCAGCAAGCCTCTAGCCAAAAGCCTACGATGTTCATGCAATGGCTGGTGGCTAGGCATTGGTTCAGTTGCTGGTCATGGGCCACAAGTAGCTATTAGATATTTGAAAGCTGATCATCACAGAAAGTAGGAGAATTTTTCCAGCTCTGCTTTTTTGGAAGGTTCAGAGATGGCACTGGGCAGCAACTTTCCCATTGAGTTCTAACTATTGAACTGCATAATAGAAAAATGACCTAATAAAAAGCTTACTTTTGGTGATGATTAAAATTAGTAGTTCTGGAATGCTCAAGATGCTAACTTACTAGGCAGAGTTCATAAAATATGCATGTGAAGGGTCCAGCTAATAATTATATTGGTTGTAGCAATCTGCATTTCACTGTGGAAATTATACATCTCCATTGTCTGTGCACAGAAAAGGGTGTGTACACATGCACACCCACCCACAGATAAATGAAGGTTTAAAGTAGATGCAAGTGCTTGCTGGCCACTTAGGACCACTGAAAAAGAAAACAAAACAGTGTACATTGTTTACGTGTGGGTTAAGCACGTCAGCTAACATTCCTCGCAAACACAGTTGACCTTGTTTTCTATTGAGGGCACCAAGAAGGCACATTATTAAGCATATTGGGTCAACCTGAGGTTCAGGAGGTTCGAGTTAACATCATTTTTCTTTCTGTAGTGACGAAAATGTCTTCAGCCAGATCGTTATCTTTTTGTTCCACGCTGGGTGGGGGTGGCATGATGTTTGCATGACTATGGGTCTGCTCCATAAATACGCAGATTCAGTCTTTTGTTTTAAATGTAATCAGCAAGATTGCATTTGCATTGCTTGTAAGTGAATCACATAAGTGAAATTACATTGCTTGCATCTCATTTGCTATCATAAAATGTTATGGGACGCAGGCTGTTTTTCTCCTACTAAAGTGTCTTGAGTTAGTATTAGGATGCTTGCTTTTCATTTTCCTTTGTGACCAGATTTGTTGCATTCTACAGAGCTAGGGCTCATATTTTCACTTACGTTGGTTGCTGGAGAAATGCTCCCTCGCATTCTGGAGAATGAGCCAAGATATTGGTTCGGTAGGGGGTAAATGGGAGTTTTAAGACTCTCATATTGTGTAGCAAGTGATTGCTAATCACTTTCTGTCATTTGTGACAACTTCTGCTTACTAAGAGTAAATGCCAGTCACTGTTGGTTGGAAATATAAAGCAATCTGACGTTTTTTCAGGCAGTTGGCTACAGAGAATGGTTTACATAAAGCAAAACCCGAAACTTCAGTTAGTCATCATTTTTTTAAGTGATCAGTATAAAAACACGTACCTTAATTGGCTCTTTAAAACGTATCCTGAAGGCAGATGCTTTAAAAGTCATTCTGAGATTCTCCCCTCTTATTTCCTTGAAAATAAATAATTTAACACAACAACAGTGATCGTGGACTTTGAAAGTCAGTAATTTCAGTGACAAATGAGAATGCCCTATTTCACAGATCACCTCCCTGCTCTACTGAGGTTTTCTTAATTCATGAATTTTTTAAGATGGAAGTCGAAGGAAAGGTATGAGTTCTTAGATAACCTATAACAGTGTGGTTATCCACAAAGCCTCTGTTTATTAACTACATTATTGATAAAAATCCCACAAGGCAGCAGGCAGCTATAGTGCTGATTATGCCCTTTGGTAAATGTGAAGACTGCTTTTCAAAAAGAAAAAGCATGCCGGTTATAGTGATACACCAACAAGCAAGGGAGCCTCATAACCAATGCCCATCTCTGGTTATTGGAAAGGTATTAATAGACATAAATAGGAAGTTAAATATGGTGAGTGGGAAATTAAAATATGAGAGGGCAGAATTTTTTTTATCAAAAGAGAAGACTTAAGGAGACGAAACCCAAAAGAAAAAAACGAAACATTCCTAAATAGCTTACAGTGTTTTTTTCCAATAACACTTTGAAGGAGATGTGCAGTTTTGTGTTATATTATTTTTAAAACATGTATCCAGGACAAACAGTTTCTACGGAAGGAGAAGATTGAGTATAACTTCTCTTAAATGAGTAAACTTTTAATTGAAGCGTGGCGCAGATACAGAGAAGTGTGCAAATTAACTGTATTTGACTAAATGAATATTCACAAAAGGAGCATACTTGTGTGCCTCGCATGGGATGCAGTTTTAAAGATCATTTCTTTTCTTTCTGCAAAATAATATTCGAAAGTCATAGAATTTAAATAGTATTGCAGCCCGCAATAAACTTTTATTAATACAACTCGCGGAGACCTTCGTTACTATTGCTGTGTGGTTTACGGAGTCAGCGCGGGGACCCCAGTGGCCTCCCCGAAGTCCCCTGCAGCTGCATGTGGCAGGGTTTCCAGTTGCCTGTGCGACTACTGTGAGTTTTATTGAAACTGGTCTCCAAGGCATACTTTTCATTTGTAGTCACTTAAGGTTTTCTGAAAGCTCCTCTCTGTGATTTGAAAATTCTCTGGATAATATTTCCAAATTGATGACCTTCTTGAGTTAAAATATTTTTTTTTAGCCTGGCTTTAAAGATATCTTTATTTTCTATTCCATTCATCACCATTTTCTCATTGGAAAAATTAACCATGCCTATCCCACTTCAAATGAACAGCTGCACTTTGAAACTAGATCCTCCTTTTGGCTGTAATTGTCCAAATGGGAAGGACCAGGTTTGCTAACTATTTGAAAAGAATTGGTTATGACTGTAAAGCATTTTTGTGCTTTCGAGTTTTTTCTCTTCACATTTAAGTGTGTTCCTAGCTAGAAAAAAAAAAGAAGAAAGAAAAGAAGGAAGGAGGGAGAGAGGAAAGAGGGAAGGAAACAAGCAAGAGAAAGAAGGGGGAAAACAGTTGATTGTGTACCTATAAGAAAGGCAGCTCTTAGCCTGGGAAAGCTTAACACTAGCTCTGGAGGAAAGAGAAGGATCAAGTTCATCCCTAGAAAGACTATTAGGCTTGAAGTATGGAAACTACTGACCCAGATTTTTTGTTTCTTTTTTTTTTTTTCTTAAGAGTCATACAATTGTTTTGTTTTGTTTTTTTTTAAGATTTTATTTATTTATCTTTAGGGGGAAAGGGAAGGAGAGGAGAGAAACATCAATGTATGGTTGCCTCTTGTGTGTCCCCTGCTGGGAACTGGCCTGTAACCCAGGCATGTGCCCTGACTGAGAATCGAACCTTAATCCTTTGGTTCGCAGGCCCACACTCAATCCACCAAACAGCACGCCCGTAACTCAGGCATGTGTGCCCTGACTGGGAATCGAACCACGATCCTTTGGTTCTCAGGCCCACACTCAATCCACCAAGCAGCACCAGCCAGGGCCATTTTTTGTTTCTTTTAAATAAATTCATCAGAATAAATAAAATAGTGTGTGTGTTCTGTTCAGTGTTGTTGTCTCATATTCCTACAATATCTACGCTGCTGAGAATAGTTCTGAAACCACTTCTTTAGGAGTTGACTTTGGAGTCAGTTCACAGGAACATAAGGAAAGAGTTCTGTATATTTTCTGGCTACAGTAATCATTGTCACTCGTACTCCTTCATATTTTCCCGGGGAGGCCCTTGTGGTGGTGGTTCAGCATGCCCAAGGAATACAATTCAGTAGTGAGTTCTCACCTTTGATTTTCTTACCCTGGCTACAGGGCTCTTCAGACTCACTTGGCTCTGTCTTAACTTGGTTGGGCCTTCCTTGTGGTCATAACCATCAAGAATTCTTATATACGAGTACAAGATAGTACATAAGTTTTCCACTGATGTCACAAAGGTGTTGGACTGACTACTGGAAAGTTGATACAACAGTTGATCCAAAGAATCTTGTATAAATGGGAAATAAGGTCTATCAGCTTAGAGACTGAGGTAATTGCCCGTTCAGTTTTGTAGGCGACCTAGTCAACTGATAGAGATGTTTACTGATTGGTTACCTAACAAGTAGCCATTTTTTAAAGGAAACTAACATTCATAATAGATTACTTGGCTATGTAGGTCAGGTAAATCTCACAGTAACTGGGAAAATATTTCTAAATGAACGTGAAGTAGCTCTGTTTCTTATAGTATTGTGAAAGCTAGTCATCTGTGGCTGTCAGATGTCACAAATAAGTGAAAATATACATAAATTCAAAAATATATTTGAAATCTTATATTTTGATTATATAAAATTATACACGTCTCCAACAAAAAGGTTTGACTTGATACCTCTAGTTAAGATAGAGTGGTTTAAAACTTAGCTGCAGGGGGTGGGGAGAGGCAGAAGAGGATAAAGGGGGATAAATGGTGACGGAAGGGGACTTGACATTGGGTGGGGAGCCCATTATACAGTGTGCAGATGATCTATTGTAGAATTATACACTTGAAACTTACATAATTTTATTAACCAATGTAATCCCAATAAGCACAATAAAAAGTTTGAAAAATAAAGATAAAATCCTGAAAAAAAAAACTAAGCCTTTAAATAGAATAACAAATACAGCTGTTTCAGAATTTTGGTATGTATGTGCTTATTTGGCATGGTCATTTTTATTAGCTCACTGATTCAGATATTTATTAAATTCCTGCTGTGTTCCAGGTGAGCAAATGATCTGAGTCTGGGACTGTTTTAACAAATTGAAATGATAACCTCATAAATTTATTATGGGGAAAAATGATTCAGTGTAGTGCCTGCTAGTGATCTGTTTCAACTTTGATAAAAAAATTTGTCATAACCTAGAGTATAAAACTTAACCCTTATTGTTTTGATGATTTTTCCATTCAGATGGGGTTTTGCCTCATTTTATTGTCTTTGCCTTGGTTAAACACTTGTTTGGGGGAACCTGTTTTCTCTCTACCTTTGGTCATCCAGTCCTCTGGACTGCAGGGCATACAGCCTAAGCTAGACCTAGGAAGCCAGGCCAGGAGAGCATGGCAGAACCCACAGAGATGATGGCCTGCTACTACTAACGATGAGCGGTTATCATCTACTGCGTGCTTGTTCTGTAGCCAGCTAAGTGCTAACTGCTCTAGTATGTTATGTTATTTAATTCTCACCGTAACCCTTGGAAGTAGGTGGCATGATTCCCATTTTTCAGACAGAAAACCAAGGCTAGAGGAGGCCGCTCAATATGACATGGGTTTCCCAGTCAGTTAGTGAAACACGAATTTGCCTACGACTGAGGATCATGCTAGTCTGTGAGGAAGATAGCGACAGACTCACAGATTAAAGATTTGGACTCTGTTTCTTTTTGTTTTCCAAAGCAATGCTCATGATAAAACCACATGGAACTGAAGTCATGAAGAAGCATGCAGGAAATGCAATCCAGACCCACAAACACGCCATTGAAAAGGCCGCATGACTGGGGCTCCGCAGAGAAGCGTGACCTAGGATGACTTTCTCACTTCAGGAGATGGAGGGAGGCTTGACTGGGAGGCGGGGGCATCCAGGGAGAAAAGTATATTAAATTGAGGGTCAAACAGTATAGGCCTCAGTTCTCTCATCTGTAAAATGGAACTAATAGTGGGCAGGGCAGATGGTCTCCAAGGATCTTGTATTTCAAGCATTCTAAGATTTTAGGCCAAAGTTACTCAGAATGTCCTGTATTAGTTCCTGGCTTTTCCTCTGCCAGGCCACTAGGATTGGTGCACAGACAGGGGAAGAGTTACACCTGGAAACCTCACGCTCACAGGCCGTGGAAGTCTGGGGGGGACACTCAAGGCCCTTAACCCATTCAGCTCAACACCTGTAACCAAGTGTCAAAATTTAAGGAGGACAAGATTTTCTTTACCTTAAAGTACATTTGGAAGCCTGTGGAAAAAAGATTTCCTCAAAGAACACAATATGGAAGTGTGATTTCAAGATATGGAGACTGGAATGAAGAAACTGAGATTCCAGAGAAGTGGGGAAGGATCCCTCTCTTTCCCTAGTTCTTAGACATGTTCATATAAGAGTATGGGAGCGGCCTGCGACGCTGGGGTCCAGGAACCTCTAGTTTCAGAATTGCCACTGACTCACACTGTGATATTGAAAGAGTCTCTCAATATTCTGCGCCTCATTTTCTTACTTGAAGGTGGTAAAGTAGGCCCCCAAAACTGCTTTCAGATGCTAAAAATCTGTGAATCAGTGTATCTGTTTATGTCACTAAGGCAAGTGAGTGACGATAATGAGGTGGTGTTTGGAGTGACAGGGCTCCCAGATCATGGATGAATAACCAATTCAGAGGACCTGCACTGAGGTGGCTCCTTTGGGGAGGAAGGAGTAGGGTCAGATCTTTAAAATAAAATAATGTGCAAATGAGTGAAAGTGGTTTGGCGTCTAGGCCGAGTTGAGTAGGTGACGATAATTCTGCTGTTCCACATGAAGGAGATAACAGAGGAGACCGGTTCTCCAGCCCATCTTTTCTGTGGAGTCTGGGAGACTCTGCATTTGGGGTTGATGGGAGCTGCGGGTCTTAAAAGGACCTTGAGAGATCCTGTGGCATTGTGGAGCTCTGCATCATTTAACCCATGTGGTGTCTGGCAAATGTGGGGGCTCTTCTAACCCAAAAAAGGTGTGGCAACACGTGGCATACCTCTGGTGGATATTCTTGAGTTTGGGAGAAGAAATTTAAAAATTGGAGCCTACCTTTAAAGGAACAGGACGGAAGTCAATTTGTTGATCGTGGTGGTTGGAACTGTGTAGTAGGTTATAAAGGCTTAGAATCCTATTTGCTGGAACTGATGTGAAAAGGCAAAGAGAGCAGAGGGAGATGTCTGCGTGGCTGGTCCCTGAGCAGCCTGAAGCAGGAATTGGGATTTTTGAATGCTGAGGTCAGAGGATGGTCTGTTGAGAAGCCTGACCTGGGACTGGACTGAGTGGTGGGCATGAAGCTCCTACGGCTCTGGGTTGGGGGTTGACATGGGGACCGGAAACCCTGCTCTGCAATTGCTGGGAAATTCACAAAGTGCCTGGAGAACCCACTACTGGGTAAATTGCCCCAAAACAAGCCAAGAAGACTAGGAAGGGTGTATTTTCCCTCCCTAGTTCTTTGTTTTATACAGTTAAAAAAAGGGGGCAGAGGGAGAAACAGTAGTCCTTGTTTTCTTAATCTTGAGGTCCTTGACTTTGTGATTATTTGCATTCATGAATCATCAGTGCAGTCTGACTACTGACAACTTCCTTCTTGCAATATAGACTTCTCTTATTAATAATACTGAAATCCTTACAACGTAAGACATACCTGCTCTGTGCCTGAGATGGTGCTTGGAGTTGTAGATGTTGTATTTAGTACTCAAAGAAACCTCTGAGTCGACTATTTATCCCTCCTTTCTGAGGCTTGAATCAGAATTCAAGCCCAGCTTTTCTTGCAGCAAGGCTCATCTTTCCCACTAGGCCATCCTGACTTTGAACTTGAAGTAGTAATCCCTTTCCTGTTTCTCAGTCTTGTTTTTAACAGGAGCAATGAGGGTGTTTAAAATTCCAGCTACTGTGCCTAGAATTTCACAGATGTTGCCTTCACGGCTTGAAGCAAAAATTCATGTTTGTTTGTTCTAGCTGTGGGAAATGCAAATGTAATTCACAAGTTGTTTCTTGCGATCACACCCCTGTTCCTAAATTGAAAAGCCTGGCCGTGCATTTTGGATCTTGAGAGGATGGCCGTGCGCGAGCGTGCGGAGACGAGTGAGCATTGGTAATCGTGTTTCTGACTTCGGTGTTGCAGTCTGTGACTATAAGTCAGACCCACATTGGTTTTTTCCTACACGGCCCTTGTGTTCTGCCTCCCCCCCTTTTTTGTCCTCTTTGGAAATATTTTATTCATTTTCATACTTACTAAATTGAGACATAAGTGATGTTTAATATTGTATTCCTTTTGGGTGTATAACCTAATTATTCATATGTATATATTGCAAAATGATTACCACAGTAAGTTTGGTTAACATCCATCACCACATAGTTCCAATTTTTTTTCTTGTGATGAGAACTTTAAAGATCTATTTTTTTTTTTATCTGAAAGAAAACGTAAACATGATACATGATTTTTGGAAGTAGGTTTTGTGGTGCAGTCGGTGGCAAATGGTGTAGGGTGGTGATGGAACAACGATTTGGGGAAATAAACCTCGGAGCGGCCCCGTGTTTGCGCTGGAGCTCGGGCTGCGGGGTTGGGGGTGGGGGTGGGGGGAAGGCGTTTGTGCTCTTCCCTGCTCACTGTGGGTGGCCGGGACGGTGGAGCACATTCTTTTATTTATCTTAGAGGAGTCGCTGTAATTGTGCCCAGGACTGCTGGCATCTGGGGCTCACGAATCACTGAACTCCTGGTCTGTTGGCATCAGGAGAGTAGGACCCACGATGTTTCTCACTTAATGGTGAGAAGTTATGTAGCTAGCTCCCGGAGTGGTCTAGTTCATGACCACAGGCAGGCCCCGTTGTTAAGGCTGGGTGTCTAGAAATCTTGTCTGGGCTTGACAGCTTAAAAGCCTTTTGGGGGAGTTCAGCAAAAGGAAACGGTTAAGAAAATTATGACAACACTAACCCGTGAAATACCCTGCACCCCCCTGCACCCTGTGAAAACCTTTATAAAGAGTCTGCAGTAATGTTGAAAATGCTGACGTTATAATGGTTTAAGTGGAGAAAAAAAATCCAAGAATGTAACATTTTGAGTGTAGAATGAGCCCAATTATGTTTTAAAAGTGCATAGTGAAAACACAAAATGGAAAAATACCAAAATGTTACTAGTATCTCTTCCTACGGTTCATCTTTCGTTGTTTCTTATGCACATGTTCTTAATTTTGCTAACTTTAGTGAGCATATATTTTATAATTAGGAGGGAAGAAAACTTTTTTTTCACAGTAAAGTAATAATTCCTCATATTTTGGGCAAACACCTTTGTGGATCGGGGAAATTGGCTTGTCCTTTGTGATTCTGGTTTCTCTGGGTGACTCTTATTTGACTGAATTAACACCTTACTTTGTGTAAAATAACACCTATTTAACACGAGTGCTTAGGTGACCTAGAAGACTTGACAGTTTTACTAGTACCCGGTGAATAATAATTTTGAGGGATGGAGCTGAATTATAAATTATAGAATGGTATGTTCTCTCTCGGTTAGGGTGCCGGGCGCTTTATTATCAGCACATAAGAGAGTGTTGGAACACTTCATGAAGGAGAGCAGCCAGGTTTTGTCAACCTAGTGAAAGTAGCGCAATACTGAAAAGTTTGCAGAGGCAGAAATAATAATTATAGAGACAAAACAATAATAATTACGACAATGGTCGGTTGTCCTTCACACCGTGCCTGGGGCCTTCTGGTTGCTTTCGCACAACCTCTCCAGGAGGTCAGTGTCTTTGTCTCTAGTGTGCGCATGAGAACCCCGAAGCCCCAGGTTCAGTAACTTGCTCACGCTCCAGAGGTGGTCAGCCTGTGATAGTCAGGATTCGAACCCATGCTTTTCGTCTTGAGAACGGACTATGCTCATGAAGTTTTCTGAGGATTCTAGTAAGTTTCAGGCAAGGATTTATATCGAACATCTGTTTTTCTTTGAAGTGGACTAAGAGAGGGAAGCAAATATTTGGAGCAGTAAGAACACCTATCAAAAATAGCACTGTAGTTTTTCAAGTGTTTTCTGTGGGACAATATCAAAGTGAGCAAAGCTAGAATTTCAAAAGTGTATTAGGTATTTAAAAGTCATGCCTAATATTTGAAATCTTCAGATCTGGAGAAAATTTACGTTTCTTCAGTTTGACTTTGGAGTGGTGTAGAAAAAGGTATTGGACTTAGAGTCAGTGTAACAGCGACTGAGCCGGGACTCAGGCAGACTCCCTTTGTAAAGGAGGCTTCATCATTAATGGCATCGCTGACCTTGGGGGAATGACTTAACCTTGTAAACTCGGTGTGTCTCATCTGTGAAATGGGATTAATAACACCACCTTATAGGGTTTGTGCAAGGAATAGATGAGGTAATGTTCAAAACGTGCCTGGCACGGTGCCTGAGGCACGGTAAATAGCATCCATTGATGGAAGCCATTATTTTTATTACTGGGAGTTGTGAGGCAGAGAGCCTGGATCCAGCTCTGTTGCTAACATTGGCCATGAGCAAGTCACTCAACCATCTGGATCTTAGATTCCAGTGGGAATAATAACACTGTCCTTTTTACAGAGAGGTGAGAATGAAATCCGATTATTTATGAAGCAGATTTTTGGAAAAGTATGAAGGGTTGTACCAGTGTACAAGTTAAAGAGGAAGAGAACAGTAGGCAGGTCAGAAAAAGCAAAGTAGTTGGCTTGAGTTTAAGTTGTAACTGGAACTTTCCCACAGGAATCCAGTTTGCAGAGAACAAGTTGAGTGAATTATACTCAGACTCCTGTGGAAAAAAAAGCGTTAACCCAGAAACCCAGCAGCAGTGTGTACAGATTCACCCGATTTGTGCCCTCTCATCAGGAGAGGGGCACCCCGGACCCCGTACCTGTGGCAGGTCTTAGTGCATCTTTTCCCAGGTGGGGCTGTGCCTTTGGTTTTTAGGGAACTCCTGGCCTGGCCTGGTGGAGGTTTCCCCTTTCACAGAGGAGTGAGAAGAGGAACAAAAGAGCCCATTACTTCAGCCCGGCAAGCTGTGGAAGCTTCAAGTGCAGATGTGTGTGAGCTTGTCCATTCCTTCTTAGGCCAAGTGCTTAGAAAAATTATCTGTGTGCTAAATTGCCATAAGCGCTCAGCGAAGTTTTGCTTTGGCAAACTCAGGTCAAAATTTCTGGCTACTCTCACATCCCCTCTGCCGGGCCGTAATGGGAATACTGCCCTGCCGTGGGTCCTGTAGCAAACATTTAAGAGTCAGGACAAAGAAACAGAAATTGTGTTTTAGTTCCATTGCATTTACTGGAATGGGTTCATGATTCTCACCGATGTTTTCTAGTACTGTGCATGTTACAACATGGGTGGGAAAGACAATAAGTTCTTTGGAATCAGAAACTGATTTGTAGTTGGAGGTTATCAGTCTTTTCAGTGGCTTTCTTAGGCCACCATTCACCCTAGATTCCAAGGGAGTCATGTTTTCTGTACAGAACAGCGCTGGCCCTCATGTAATCAAGTTTAATCTGTCAGCCAGGACTGCTTTCCTACGATGGGCATTTGGAGACATCGCCTCTTAAAATATCCAGTCTTCAGCACTGCCTTGAAAGCAAACCTGAAGGTGTGATAGGGGCTACCATCATTGTATTATCATTACTGTTATTATGTTGTTGTTTTTTAAAAGCCAGTTAATACAGGAATGAGAGATAGTTGGTTCCAACTTAATATGCCCCATTGGCCACTCCTCCCTGAAAGATGATTTAAAAACAGGCAGGGAGCCAGAGAATTTCCAAGGCTAACTTTCTCACGTGGAAGGGAGAAATTATTGCAATGCCCTTTAGCTAAGTACACTCACTTCAGCCTTTATGGATGGCAGTGGTCACGTGTCCCCCTCTTCAGGAGGAAGAGAGCTTGAAACAATCACACAGCAGAACCTCCTGAGACTGGGGGTGGGTTGGTAACTGGTACTAGGGCACAGGGAGTACCTGTAAGGCTTTGTTTTACTTTTTATTTTTTTAAAGGAGAAGGCTTTTGAGGAAGTTATCTTCCTGCCAGAAAACTAAAGTAGTCTAACCCCCTTTTCATCTTACCCATCATTGCTGTGGCAGAAAGAGGTAACTAATGTACCTGAGTCTTAGCAGACTTGTAGGGCGCTACAGTAGGCCGTTTTGCAGAAGGCATGCTCCTGATAACGGGCCTCTGCAGTTTAGCATTCGAATTGGGTGGACGCAGGGGTAAAAAGTGCAGGCAGAATTATGCAGACATGGTGCTTTCTAGTAAATGTTTAGCAAATGTTGACACAGAACTGAGAATTACCTGAAGTTTATTCCCCTTATCCAAAGTATCCAGGGAAGTCACTGATTTGAAATAGAGCAGGGTAATTTTATATGTGAGCTATCATGAGACCAATAAAAGAATGTAGAAATGACATATAACCAGGCACTGAAAGAAATTGGATCTGGCCAGGATAAGAACTAGGGTATAATTGGATTTGTGTGTTATTTTCTTGGGTGTATGAGAGTGGGGGCGGTGGGGGAGAGACATTATGTAAGCTGTTAAAGTGTGTGGAATAAAGTTTGGCCTCTATAAAACATGGTCTGTACCTTGGGCTCAGCCATTCTAGGCTAATATTTTTATTGTTTTTTATAAAGTTAGGATTAAAGAACCACTTGTTCCAAATGGCTACCCAAACTGGGTGAGGAGTCATAACTATAGTCATGATGATTTGGTGTCCGGATTTCAGGAAAACTGGTTACCTGGGTGATGCATTCCTACCTGCCTTTATCAGTCCTCATACATCTGTGAAGTGAAGAGGTACAAGCTTCAACGACTTTAGGAAAACCCAGGTCACCTTATAAATGCAGTGTCCTTAGGCAATTACCTTCTTGTTCATTTGGCTTTCTGACTCATCTTCCTCACTTTCATACCCCTCTTTATTTAAAAAAAAAAAAAAAAAAAAGGAAAGAACCTGTTCCTGCCCTCACTGCCATGGCTCAGTGGGTTGGGCGTCGTTATTCAAAGTGAAAGACCACTGGTTCAATTCCTGCTCAGGGCACATGCCTGGCTTGTGGGCCGGGTCCTGGGTTAGGGGTGTGCAAGAGGCAACTGATCAATGTACCTCTCACACATGATATTTTTCTGCATCTCTTACTTCCTCATTTCCCCCCTCCTCCATAAATAAATAAATAAATAAGTAAGTAAGTAAGAACAATTCTTAAAAATCCCAGCTCTCATACTCATATAAAGTGTACACTTTTCAAAAATTTTATTTAACTCAATAAATGCAGGAACCAAGACATCTGTTATAACAGGTTTGTAGGAAAACCTTTATGTGGAATGACAGAATGTTGAAGTGGATTTACAAATGGATGCAAGACTGAAGGGGGAGTCAGCTGAACCCCCACTGAACAGAATACAGTTGCAGGCACAGATAAGAATTATTTCCATTGCTTCACTTATCTAAGTTGCAAAGTTGTAAACTAGTTCAAAGGATAAGGTCTGTATCCGTTTGGGACCAGATAACACCCGAGGTTTCAGCCTTCCATTAAAAGAATGCTCATTCCACAATCTTAAAATGTTCCCCAAATATCTGAGAAATCCTATTGCATAGTAAAAGGCAGGGAATTGTGGTTTAGACAGGTTCCAAATCCACAGTCCTAAGCTTAGTAGGTAACTTGAAGCAAAATTTGGAGAATACAAAATAAATCAGGCACATACACACACACCGTAGAGAGATCTTGAGAAGATTAAATGTGGTAATACAGGAAAAGCTCCCGGGACATGGTAGATGCAGCTACTTAGGTATGATTATTAGTAGTAAAGTGTGTAACATTCATTGTTGCTTAATACACGTCGAGTGACAAAATCGGGAGCAGACACACTTTTTCTTATAAAGGTCCAGATAGTAAATATTTTGGGCTTCGTGGGCTCTCTGATGGAGTGTGTTACAACTCAAACTCTGCCCCCGTCACTCAAAAGCAGCCATAGACAATATTCAAACAAGTGTGGTTGTGCTTTCTTTCTAAGAAATGCATTGGCTCATTTTCCCTAAGGGTTAGTTTGCTGATCCCTGGACTCAGTGATTAAGACGAGATGGCGAATTCAAAAGCTTGAGGTAGAGAACTAATTTCTAGTCATACCTACTGGTGGACCTTCTTGGTGTCACTCAACCGGGAAACCTGGGCAGAGTCTGGCCACTGCTGACCAGAAGCTGTAGCTCAGTACAGGGTATTTCCCCTTGTCATTGTTCAAAGTCAGTCGACCATGGTAATTGCAGTCAGACTTGGATGTGATTCTCTTTTCAGTCACCTACTAGCTAGTGATCACGGGTCACCCGCCAGGTCTGTACCTTGGATACACCAAAACTGCAATAATTATGGGGGAATGTAAACCATGAAATACTCGACCAAGGTGGGTAAGCGTTCATTCCCAGAGGGAGAAGAGAGTAGTTCTACGTGGGTTCTTCTATTGTGTGGGCACTATGTAATTTTTATGGTTGAATAGTGGGCGAGCTATTTCAGCAAGGGATAAAGATGTAGGGTAAAATGGTTCTCTTTATTGTCACGAAACAGTCTCCAGAGTAACATACGTGGAGTCTGAAAATTATTGTACTGGGTTAATTCTGCAAGGCCATTTAATGTTGGCAGCATGTTAAGTGACCTTACAAATAAGCATTTGTCTTGAGATGTACTTCCATGATGTCCCATCGGCTGAAAGTGGTCTTTTTGCCTTAGGCATGACTGATTGTTTGAGAGTAAGTCAATCAACTCCACCAAAGTTGGAAAAAAATTACAGACCATTAAAACCCAACTGAAATGGGCACACACTTTAAAGAAGCCCCATTAGCCATGCAAATATGAAGTTACCTGCTCTTCTGATAAGCACAATTAACTAAACAATGAATCCCATTAACGACTACTTGTGAGGCATTAAGCCTTGGAAAACTTGGCTTTTGCAGGTTGGAAAGGTGGAGAAAAACAGTAGAATCTGTTCTCCTTTGATGAAGTTTTAATACAAAAAGATCTTATTTAATCTGACAGAACATCTTCTCATGAATGTCTCTCTCCCAACACTGAAAATACTAGATGCTTGCGTTTTTGATGTCCTTAAGGTTCTTTGGACTAAAGTGAGCCAGCGAAGACATGTTTTCATTCGAACAGTGTTTAAAAACCCCACATTTTGCTACTGAATTTGTCATTGTAATTATTGACTTAAAGTTTGTGTGCCTCCTTTTAGGAGAGAACCTGCTCTCCCGTCTGGGTGTGTGGGGGTCAGAGGGGGCGGTGCCGCTGGAGGATGGCAGACAGAGCTGCTGGCCCTGCACCTGTGCCCATGTGCTTGCTCTTTCCGAGTCTCAGTTTCCTTATCTGTCAAATGGGAGAAAGACAGGGCCTACTTGTTGTCAGGTAAATGAAAACAATCCTTGTGAAGTTATTACACAGTCCTTTTGAAAACAGTTGCTGTTTTCAGGCAAAAAACATTCTGTGTCATTGTCTGATGTCTTAGCTCGGGCTGCTATTACCCATACTGTACACTGGCTGTCTTGAACAACAAACATTTAGTTTTCACAGTTTGGGAGACTGAGAGTTTCATGATCAAGGTGCCAGGTAATTTGGTTCCTGGTGGGATCCCTGTTCTTGGTTTGTTAGATGGTCACCTTCCTGCCCTGTCCTCATAGGGTTGAGACAGAGATCATCTTTCCTGCCTCTTTTATAAGGCCACTGATCCCATGTGTAAGAGCTCCACCCCCATGGCCTTCCCACCTCCCAACAGCTCCACCTCCGCAAACTATCACACGGGGGATTTGGGCTTCAGCATAGTAATTTTAGGGGAAGACACAGACATTCAGTTTGTAGCACCAAATCAATGATAAAAATGGGGATAGGAGGGAGCTCTAGGAGACTTAATAGTGTAGGATGCTCATTTTTGATGACTCCCACCCTCATTTACAGTATACCCATGGTTTCTACTGCCTTTATATCCTCTCCTTTCTGTTTTCATTTTCACTGGGCTTGGCTTTATCATTACCTGCCTAGATTTCTGTAGTTAATTTCCAGCCAGTCTCCTTTCCGTCAGTGCCCCCGCCTCGGCCCCCGGCACCACCACCCTCACACCCTGCATGGAGCCACAGTGGCTTTCCTGAAAGCCAGCTTTCTTTGTGGGCTCCCATACCTGTCAGTGGGTGAAGGAGGAGGATGTTGTTTTTCACGGCCTCCAGGGCTGGTTCAGGCCCCACAGTGTGGCTTTCTGTGGTCTGGCCCCAGTCCCACCAGCTTTTCCAGCCTTCCCCTGCTCACTGTCACAGGACTGTGCTCCAGCCACGCCTCTTCACGCACAAGTCCCTAAATGTGCTGAGTGCTTCCGTTACCCCCCTGCATTTCGTTGCCTAAACAGTTCTTCCTTTCCTGCCTGCTTTTCCAAGCCCAGTGCTTGTTTAAATCCCAATTCAAGTTCCAGCTTCAGGCCACTCTCATTCATGCCTCCT
>PVKM010009506.1:0-36713 GCA_004027735.1 Carollia perspicillata
TCATCTGGGGACCTTCCCAGCTTTTCTGTGAGGACTGGAATCAGGTGCACCTTCTCCATGACTGTCCTGGCTGCCAGCCTTACCAGCCACAAGTACAAGTTTCTGAGGACTGCGCAAGGAGCCCTGACTTGACTGGGTGCCGCATCCCATGATATCCCTTCCTGGCAGGACTGAGATTCTCCCTGCACATCTCAGCTCCAGTTCCATCACCATTTCCATTTTCAGACAAACTGTCACACCAGTGGAGTGATGGTTACTGTATAGGTTGAACCAACATCTTTCCAGGTTCAAATTCAGGGAAGGAAATGGTCTCCCAGCCTCAATCAGAAAGTTAATATTACACTGAAATCAGTCCTTTACTGATTTCGGTAAATATTGAAATCAGACAATTCCAGTATTGTTCATTATCTTAGGAAAATGAAAGTTACTAATTAACTTAGTTAGAGTCACATGCCAATCACTAGAACTGGCGATTGAGCTGGCCCCAGAAGGAATGGGATCAGTCTTACCAAAAGAATAAGAATTGGATGCTGAATAGCTCAAACCCAATGAATATCTAATAGAAGTACCACATGCCATTGTCCCATGGTACACTTGTCAGTCTATACCTGAAAAGATGTCCTTTATACATACACCTGGAATTCTGAGACAACCTGTTACATATACATATTTATTTACAAAACATGAATACATACAGGTATACTATGTTGTAAGCCTGTTTTTATTTTTATATTTTAATACTTTGTCATGTTCATCTTTTTATGAACATATATAATTATATATAAATACTTTTTTGTTTTTATAAGATCTGTTGGAATGATTCTTATAATTTATTCAACCATACCCTTTCCTTATTGTTGAATTTTTGTTTTTTTAATTTTAAGTAATCATAAATATTCATCAATAAATATTTGCATAGCTAATAAGAAATGTACTTTCTTAAGGCTATTGATACATAGTGACAATATGGTGTAATTCTCTCTCTCTCATGTACACACACACATACACACACTCATATTACTCTGTGGGTTCATATTAAATTTGAGGTCACTATTGCTTCTTTCACACATATAAACTGCTGCTAAACTAGGTATTTTCATTTGAGTAAAAAAGCTATCAGTAAGCTTTAATTTCTTAAGACTTCTTTCAAATTCTATTTCTGTACCATCTCATTTAATTACCCAATTCAGGTGTGTGTTATCCATGAATTTCATAAACAGACCTCCAATATTTTTACCCAGGTCTCAGATGAAAATCTCAAACAGCACAAAACTAAGACAAGGTCTTGTTGCAGTCTGCTAAAGTATCCTTCTGTGTTGATATCAAACTCCTAGAACTTTAGAATCTTTGAATTTTAGAGTAGGAAATCAGCTCAGAGTTAAATAGCCCAAGTGCTTTTTTCTTTCAACAAAAAGAGATCCAGAAAAATTTAGTGATGTTTATAAGGTCACATAGTTAGGATGATAAAGGTACATACTGTTGCAATTGTGCATATTTAATTCCACTCTCATTTTCCTCCCTACTTTCCAATCGCTTTATCCAAAATTTATCTTTGGAGGATTCATACACACTGAAATCAATAAGCTTTATGTCAAGGATATTTTCTCTTAACACATCAGAAGAAATAAAGTCAATATAATATGACTACTTTTTAGTGAACTTATACTAGCTTTTCTTTTATTAATTCAACCCACATTTTCTCACCGTGCTATAATTATAATGAAAGATCTTTGGTATTCTCCTTCTAGGCTTTCAGTAATGCTCCTTTGTGAACATTGGAAGCAAATTTAAGTTCGATGGGACCTTGGTGTCTAATACCTTTTCACCTGTTGAGGCAGGAAACTGTCAGGAAGACATGGAATGACTTGCCCAAGAGTAATGTTAAGTCAGTAGCCTTTGTCATCTGTGAACATTACATCATATTCCTGAGACTATTTCTCTTTCTTTTAAATTGGAATATGTATTTAAAGTTCTTTTTGTTATATTTAGAATTTCGGGCCTCATCTTCAATAAGGACCTTAATCTCCCTGATACTATTCATACAAATCCACACCAACCCTTGGTTTAGCCTTGGATACGTGCCCACATTCTATGGTTTTTCTTAGTCCCTTTTAGGTTTTTTTTAGTTGCCTCCGTCTTTAAAGTTTTAGAGCATTTAAAAATGATTGCTTAGCTCAGATTTTTTCCCTCCAGACCATACCAAATTATCCCTTTTATAACAATATGTTTTGCCCTAACTTTTAAAGTATATTTTCCTTCCATGCTCTACTGTGGCCTGGTAATTAATCATCTTGCTCACCAAGTCCTGTGCAGCACAGTAGCCTCTAAACAACATCGTCACCCTTCCCACATTGTCAATTTGTTCTTCAGTGATGATGACAATTAGGTGGAAGGTCTTTCTTCCTCTAAGTGGACTCATACTTGTTGGAAGGACTCTTTTCCATTTTTGATGATTCCTAGCAATGCTTAGAGTTGGGTGTGGAAATCTGTTTAAGTCAGTGATTCAGTATTACAAAGCCAGTGTGGCTGCTGACATAACCCACATTCTCTACCAACAGCCTTATTGCTAATAAAGTTGGTGAATATATTTTTTTCTATTTGTGTTCCTCCTGTCTAGCTCTTCTCACGTTAGCCCAGGCAGGGAAAAGTGGGCTATCTCTTGAACTGCATGTAACCCCACACCTGGGACCCACATCTGGAAACACTGACTACAACTCCAATGGCTGGGTAAAAGCATGTTACTCTTTTACGTGAGATCTATCGTCCTGCACCCCCTTTTTTCTTACTTCTCATCTCCTCTGTGTATAGGATTCAGAATCTACCTCTGTCTGATGTGGTATATAAAAGATATACTCAACACTGGTTTCTCACCACCTGTGTCCGTAGTGTGGGATTCTAGAGCAGAAGCAGAAATAGTCTTGCATATATGTGTGTGAGTTTTGGTAACAGTTGGGATCACATTCTCACCTACAGGCCCTTAGTCAAGAGAAATAAACAGGACATGTGCTTTCCGAGTTTCATTCTTTTCGACTCTAAGCTGATTCTGTGTAGTCTTAAGAAATTTGAGGGCCTTTATTGAGAGCTGAACAATATGATTCATTACACTTATGTTTATAACTGCAAGACAACTGGCTGGATTTTGTCAGACACAACAGGTATTGAGGAGAAATTGGCTTTGGCTTCAGGCTATAATGAGTACAAGAAGTGATTTGGTTAATGGGACGAAAATCCTGTGATAGAATCCCCTTCTCTCCTTTAGATCTGTAATGCCTATGGATCACAGCCCATTCAAGTTTGGTGTAGCCTTGAGAAGTCCTCTCCCTCTACATGATTTTCTCTCATCTGGTTTTAACACTTATTAAAACTGTGCCTTTATTCTGGGACAGAAATGGACAATAAAAGACTGTAATAAAATTAAAAAAGGTGAGAAATCTCAATAGTCTCTTCCATCTCCTCTGTCTTCAACCTTTTAACAGAGTCAAGACTGAGCTGGTTGGAACTAATTATTTACACCTTGGTGTGGCTGACTATCATAGACAAGCCCAGGCTTGCTGGGATAATAGCCAGCTTAGTCCCAAGGGACTCTAGTGCTGAAGGAATGAATGTGATAACTAAAATGCCAGACTGTAGACTTTTTAAAAAGATTTTATTTATTTATCTTTAGAGGGGAAGGGAAGGAGAGAGGGAGAGAAATATCAATGTATGGTTGCCTCTCATGCATTCCCTGCTGGGAACTGGCCTGCAACCCAGGCATGTGCCCTGACTGGGAATTGAACCTTGATTCCTTTGGTTCGCAGGCCTGCACTCAATCCACTGAGCTACACCAGCCAGGGCCCAGACTGTTGATTTTAACAGTGCTGTCTCCAATCCTTTATAACTGCACAGATATAATAATTTATACAAGAAATAAATCAATTTATAAGCTACCTTAGAAACATCATTCAAACATTTCATAAAAGTTCCCTTCTATTCTGCTTTGTTAAGATTTAGTTTTAAATCAGGGATGGATATTGTATTTATTCAAATGAGTTTTCTGAGTCTTGAGATAATTATGTTTTTTTCCTTTGGGTTGTTAATGCAAGAAATAAATTGATGAATATTTGAATGGTAAATCAACCTTGCTTTTCTGCAATAAACTCCACTTGGTCATCCTTTATTATTATCCTATTATCCTTTTATTTTGCTACATTTAGCTTTTCAATATTTTGTTGAGGATTTTTTTATTTATGTTCATGGGAGATACCTGTCAGTGATTTCTTTTCTGTTTTGTTTTTGTCTATTTGGGAATCAGAGTAATGCTGGTGCCATTTAGAAGAGCTAGGAAGTATTCACTCCTTTTTTATTTTCTAGAAAAATTTGTGTAAAATATTAATTCTTCCTTGAATATTTGTGAACATTCACCAGTAAAGCTTTCTGTGCCTGAAGTTTTCTTTGTGATAAAGTTTGTAACTACAAATTCTATTTAATAGACATAGAGAAGCTATGGAGGACATCCAAACTTTCAGTGAGCTTAGTTTATGCCTTTCAAGTTATTTGTCTACTTTATCCAAGTTGTTGAATTTATTGGCATGAACTTATCCATAATATTAACTTATTATTCTTTTAATATGTTTAGAGTCTGTAGTCATTTTACCTTTCTTATTCTTAGAGTCGTTTTTTTCTATTATCTTGTTTCTTTTCTTTGTAATTCTGGCTAGAGGTATATCAGTTTTAATCATCTCAAAGTTCAAACTTCTTGGACTTTCAGTCAAGATGGTGGTGTAGACAGACATGGCTCACCTCTTTGCACAGCCACATCAAAATTGCAACTAAAATATAGAAAAAACATCACTCAGGCCCATCAGGAATTGAGTTGAATGGAAGTCTGACAACTATGAAATCTGACTGAATGGCATTCTGACAACTACTGAATTAAAGAAACCACATTCATCTAGAATGGTAGGAGGGGTGCAGATGTGGAATGGGCCTGTCCCACACCCCCGTGTGGTGGATAAAAATTTGGGAGGGATATCTTGGAAGTGAGGATTCCCAATCCCACACCAGAAGCCACAGTCCATGGTCCCAGTACCAGGAATACAAGTCCCCACAACTTCTGACTGCAAAAAACAGCTGGGGTTGAGTTGGTGGAAGAAAGTTCTGGAATCCCAGGCATTTCTCTTAAAGAAGCCACACACAGACTCACCTACTCAGACTCACTCCCTCTGAGCTCCAACACCAGGGTAGGAGTTTGAAAGGCACCTGCAACATATAGGGAAAAACTGAAGTGTCTGGCATCAAGCTGAACAGAGGCCATTGTCCCTTTTCTAAATCCTCCCTCCACATAGCTGGCAAGCTGGTGCCATGTCTGAGACTCCATCAACCTGCCTAACACTATGTGACGCACCTTGAACATCCCCAGAGACCCTGCCCCACCCAATTTATGGGCCCACCCAAGCTGCTTTTCCATATGAATGGTTGGTCTTGGCACAACTTTCTAAATCCTCTCAAACAAGGAATAGCTGGCTTCACTGAGCCCCAGGCCTGGCACTAGTAGCAGCCAGCCTAGATTTATAGCTTGGCTTCACCTGGGAATCTCCAAGCCCAGCATAAGTAGCAGCCATCTCAGATTGTTTTATAGTTCAGGAAGGGTGGCTTATGGCAAAACACAGGTGGGGGCTGATCTTGCCCTGAACCACTCAGGAAACCCCCAAGGCTGCACACCCAAGAGCATCTATAGCTCACACCAGAGCACCACTATTCTGTCCCTGCACAGCTGATTCTCCACAGTGGGCAGAGGGTGGTGGCCAGTAGTCATGGCCAATTCTTACAGCTGACTGGCCTGGGTGAATGCCTCCCATTGATCTGCCAACAGCAGCCAAGGCTCAACTCCAAGAGGAGGGTGTACTCAGCCAACATAAAGGGCACACCTTAACTACCCAGCTGGGGTGAGAGGGGAGGCTGTGCCACAGGACCCTACAGGACAGCTACTACATTAGGTCACACAACCAGACATGGAGTCAAAGCAGCTCCACTTTATACATAGAAACAAACACAGGTAGACTGCCAAAATGAGGATATAAAGAAACATGGCCTAAATAAAAGAACAAATCAAACTCTAGAGAAAGAGCTAAGTGGTATGAAATTAGGCAATCTATCAGATACAGAGTTCAGAACACTGATAATAAGGATGCTCAAGGACCTTAGTGAGGACCTCAACAGCATAAAAATGTTCCAGTCAGAAACAAAGGATACCCTGATTGAAATAAAGAACAATTTACAGGGAAACAACAGTAGAGTGAATGAAGCAGAGAATCAAGTCAATGATTTGGAATATAAGGAAGCAAAAAACAATTAATCAGAGCAAGATGAAAAAAGAATTCAAAAAAGTGAGAATAGAATAAGCAACCTCTGGGACATCTTCAAGAAGTTCAACATTTGCATCATAGGGATGCCAGAAGGAGAAGAGAAAGAACAAGAAATTGAAAATCTATTTGAAAAAAAACAATGAAAGAAAACCTCCCTAATCTGGTAAAAGAAATAGACATGCAAGTCCAGGCAGCACAGAGAGTTCCAAACAAGATGAATGCAAAGAGGCCCATACCAAGACCCATCATAATTAAAATGCCAGGGGTTAAAGATAAAGAGAGAATCTTAAAAGCAGCAAGAAAAAAGAAGTTAGTTACCTACAGGGGAATTCCCATAAGACAGTCAACTGATTTCTCAAATGAAACTTTGTAGGCTAGAAGGGATTGGCAAGAAATATTTAAAGTCATCAAAAGCAGAGACCTACAACAAAGATTGCTCTACCCAACATAGATATTTAGAATTGAAGGGCCAATAAAGAGCTTCCCAGACAAGAAAAGACTAAAGGAGACATCATCACCAAACCATTATTGTATGAAATGTTAAAGGGCCTTATTTAATAAAAAGGAGATCAAAATTATGAACAATAAAATGGCAAAATAAAATACATATTTATCAATAATTGAATCTGAAAAACAAACCAAGCAACAAGAACAGAGACAGAATCATGGATATGGAGAACATTTTGATAGTTACTAGATGTGAGGGGGGTGGGTGAGAATGGGTAAAGAGGTGAAGGGAGTAGGAATTACAAGTAGGTAGTTACAGAATAGCCATGGGGATGTAAAGTACAGTATAGAAAATGGAATAGCCAAATAACTTATATGCATCATCCATGGATATGAACAATGGTGAAGGGATTTCCTGAAGGAATTGGGGGTGGTAGGTGGAGGGGGGCAAAGGAGGAAACATCAGGATGATTGTATTAGCATAATCAATAAAATATAATTTAATTTTTTGCTATTACAGTTGTCTCATTTTTTCTCCCCTTTCCCCCTCAGCCTGGTACACCCATTCCCACCAGCATTCCTCCACTTAGTTCATGTCCACGAACTAACATCTAATCTAATACCTAATTCTGGCCAACTCACTTTATCTTGGCATTTGCTTCATTTATTATTTATTTACTTGTTTGTTTGTTTGTTTGTTTATTTATTTTTAGAGAGAGGAGAAGGGAAGTAGAAAGAGAGGAAGAGAAACATCAATGCGTGGTTGCCTCTCACATGGCCCCCACTAGAGACCTGGCCTGCAACCCAGGCATATGCGCTGACTGGGAATCGAACTGGCGACACTTTGGTTCTCAGCCCACACTCAATCCACTGAGCTACACCAGCCAGGGCTGCTTCATTTATTTTTGACAACATTTCTTATTTTGTTTTGCTTGTTGCTTTTTTATATGTCATTGGTGCATTACAAAGCATTAGCACTAGTACACTTAAAGTTTTGTAATAGTCATGCCCCAATCTTAAATGATAGTAACAACCTCCAAGTAAATGCTTAGGAAAAAAAAAAACCCTTAAAGTTCAAAAGAGTAGTATTACCAAAAATTTTAATTATAACTAGAAAGTCACTGTGTGCAATTACAAATTAATAGACACATGAAATGAAAATATGTTTTCATTTTGTGAAAGCATAATTTCACCAAACTATATTTTTACCAATTTTTCCAAGCTATAAGTTGTGTGTGCTTCAATATGTTTTAAGAGATGACACTTTTTATTGTTTATATATGTAATATGTGAGAGTCAGTTTATCTTGCTAATTAAAAAACAACATACTCACCATTAGCCTGAACTACAGATGAATACACCAACTTCAAATCTGAGTCCAGGAAGTGGGGGCTCCACATAATTGCAAATACTTTGGTACAAAAAAGATGAAAAACTGAAAAAAGATTGAGAAAGACAATATTAGGGCATGGTGGTAGGTGCCTCATAGCATGTCTAGAACAGAGAAGATGCTTCATAAATGTGTGTGGATTTATTAACTAAATGAATGAGAGAATGAATAAATGAACAAGTTTATGCATAAAGGAGGATCTTTTTTGCCATTTGTTAACCCAGAAAAACTTCTGAGGGAGACTCAAAGAAAATTTGGTCAGATGCCTTTCTTTCTTCCTTTTTTAAAATTACCTACTACCTATCCCCATTTTTACTCCTGCTTATAACCAAAATTCTCAATTTCCAATTAGCAAACTCAGTGTTAATTAGTAGTACCCTGTAACTGGCATGTGCACTTTTAAAGTAACTATATTTCACTGTCTGACAGGATAATATTCAGTGCAATAAAATTTGTTTTTAAAAATCCTATAGAATGGTGGAAATTATTATTTGGTGACAAGGAGCAGAGATTGACTACCCCTATCAGGCATTAGCTCACGTAAGATCTTCAAATTTGCAATTGCTTTCCTTGCTCATTCTGTACCTACTCTCTAAAGGCGCTCAATTTACTTTCTTCAAGTTCCTAGGACAGAAGCGGAGAAACTGTGTAGGCAGCAGTGGCTTCCTGTAGGTCATTTTTATCATTCAGTTATCAGATCATACAGTAAGTCAGGACTGAACTAAATAAATCACAGAAGGACACTCACAAGATTTAAGAACAATGTAGGAAATGCCCTATGAGTTAATTTAATCCTCTCACTTGATTTAATCCAATTCCAAAAGTACTATAAAGGGACACTGTTCTGAATACTGTCAGCAACTCCGAACAAACCCAAGCTATGATTTCTATCCTCCAGGACATTGTAGTCTATTTTATGAGACAAGATATGTCTAACTTATCACAGTTTTTGAAAATTCAGAGTTCAGTACAATTTCTTGATCAAAACTGTAGAAAAAGTGTCAAATAAAATAAAGGTTATGTCTTCTTTTCACCCTTACAACAAACAACACACACGCGCGCACGCGCATGCGCGCGCATCTTTGATGTGTTCTTAAAAAAACAAAAAGCAAACAAACATCAAATACTTGTGCAACTGTTCTATTTGAACCGTAAATAGGGTGAATGGTAGAGAAAGTCAAAGCATTTGTGAGTTTTGTGTGCTTTGAGAGGAAAAACTTGGAGACATCAAGTATATCAATGAACTGTGATAATGGCTGTTAAACATTAGAGGTTTCTACAGACTGATCCAGAGGCTACCGTGTAGTGGGTGAGGTGTGCAGGAGGGAGGTCAGTTCAAATGTTGACCTGTGAATATTTTGTGATCTTTGGGACCCAGGGAGAGATAAATACCTTGGGAGATACATTTAGACAAATGACACCAACCTTAACATCATAATTTTTACGAAAAATTTCTTTGTCTGTAGAAAGAAGAGAAATCTATGTGAAAATGACTGGGTCCCAGACTTGAAACATATTTTTGAGTCAAAACTCTGGAACATATTCTAGAATGAGTCAATGGTACTATTTGACTTGGTGCATTGCTATAAGTTAAGTTGTGTTTTTAGAGGTTGTTTGCTATCGCATGAGAAAATCCACTTGAGCTTTGACTGGAGAATATTGCAGAATTGGGAAGTGGCAATGCTTGTTGGAAATATTTGGTGAGCTTGCCCCAAGAAGTTTTATGTTTTAAACATTGAACTCTCTTATCACTGTTGATAGATACTTCTAAAACTGTGGAGAAAGATTAGCAGTTCTGAGGTACATTCTTAGGTCAAAATGAAGATGAAAATCATGCCGATAGCTAGAGTCTGTAAATGCTACACTAGAAATTGGTGACTGTAACTGTGATTCCCAAACTGTGTTGCAAAGAATCCTAGGGCTCTGGGAAAGTATCTTGGGTACTTCCTGGGGGTAAAGAGTTTCAGTCTCTCTGATTTCACTTCAATTAAGAAGCTTTACCTTATTTATTTTACATATGAAGATTCTGCAGAGGCTTCCATTTCAAAAAACATTTTGGCCTTTCTTGGGATAAATCTGAGAATAAATCTGAGAACTAGACTCAAATCTCCCACAACTTAATCTTGGAGTTCCAAACTCCAGAACTGTGACAAATAAATTTCTATTGTTTATAAGTCCCTTAGTCTATGGCATTTTGCTCTTGCAACTAAGACAGTGATACAGTTGACTGGCATTCTGACGCAAGCTCATCACACACTGAAACCAAAACAGTTCATGGCAGTAAGCTAGTTAGCAACCTGCACTTTGAATAGAACTAATGTAGGAAATCCTACAAAAACTACCACTGATCCTTGAGTTATCCACAGATCCAGGTATTAAGACTTTGAGAAATGACCTTATCAGTGTTATTGAAGAGGGAAGAGTTTCTTCTCCATAAATAATGTGATGGTAGAAGCTTTAGAGAAAAATACCAGTTCATAATTATAGAGGTGATGTATAATTTGATACGCATGCCTAGTATGAATCAGAGCCCACTTAGCTCACAAGTACCTGGGGGCATAGGAGAGAGTATGACAACATGAAGAAGTTAAATTACTGTATATCACACAAGTTCTAGAGGTTCAGAGTTCAATTATCTAAAGGGAGGCAGTATGGCATGAGAGTTATGTGTGTGAGTATGGTGCTGTACTGCCTGGGTTCAAAAACTAGTGACCTCACTCTCCACTATGCAAATTCAGGTGATAAATATAACCTCATTGAGACTCAGTTTCTTTAACAATAATCATACCCATGTCTGTGAGGATTAAATATAATATTTATTAGAGTACTCATCACAAGGCATGCTCAATACTATAGCTATTCTTTTGTATTAAACTAAAGTACTTTTATGGTGTTTGATGCAACACTAAAATGAATCATAGATATTCTAAGTATAATTGAATGAGCAGGAAGAAACGCATTCTATGGGGAAAAGAATTGCACAAAGCTTCAAAGTTTATGTCTTGTAAAGACACAAATTTATTAAAGGTGATGAATTCCACACCTAGCTTTGCTAAGCAGAGTAATGTAGAGAAGCAAACCATGTGTTTCAAACTCAGTGAAACCTAAAAATTACCAGAAATGTATGGGTTTTTCCTTTGAAATTTTCTACTTGACTGTGGCTGGAGCCATGTGGTAAAAGTCATTCACTGGTCACTCATCTAAAATTACTCCTGGATGCTTTTCTGCAGATTGCAATTTCAGGAATATAGTCTATTTATTTGTAGTAATTCCTTTATTGGAAGGGATTCTTATCTTACATGCTAGCAAAATAGCACTCACTGATAGAGACAGACAGTATATAATGTTATTTCAGAAAGGAGATTACACCATGGAAAAGTATCCTTAAACGTAAATCCCATGACATCAGAGCAATGCTTGGTAACTCAGGGTGGATGCTCATTCAAGGGCTTAGCATGAAATGAATAAACGGTGAATCACCAAACAGAAAACTACCAACAACATTAAGTAAATTTTTCCTGGTCCCTTTGTGAAGGGTCTAATTGGAAACAGCCGTAGGCACATTCGACAGGTATTCTAAGATCCTGACTGTCACACCTGTGCCCACAGAGAGAAAAACTGGACCCTCCCAAGACTAGGTCTGGTGAGGAAGGACTAATTCTCACAACAATCAGCATTTGGGGAAAGCTGTAGAAAAGCTGGGTGTCAGGGACATTGCATGACACAGAAGCCTCACCTGGATCCAAGCCCTAGCTGTGTCTTGATGCTGGGAATGGGGCAGGCCAGTATAGATCGGAGAGTGTGTCATCACATATCAAATTCCCTTCCTCACTACCTTTTTACTAGGGTGTGCCATGTGATCACTGTTCCTGAATTATGTGGTTTACACTGTTTCTTCTAATAACCTGCCACTGTAGTCTTACAGATGGTGTTAAAAATGCACCACTTTGAAAGCATGTCATCAGAAAGATTCACTCTCTCATTTTATTCCAGACTCTGCCTACGTGTCACCTCTTCAAGGACTCCTGAGCCACCACCTTTGACTATCACACCCCCACCTCTTCATTCACTAACTCAAAGTCTTTTTCTTCTTAAAATTTTGTCAATACTTTGTGTTATTTCTGGTATATCCAAACACCTCAAGTTAGCTCCTAAAAAGCACCAATTCTCCCAAACAAAGATCTATGACTTCAAGATCCAGTGCTTTTAAATATTGTATCTCTTCCTCAAATATATTTCTATAACTATTCCTCTTCTCCATCCTTGTAGCAGATGTCTTACTATAAATGGTGTTCAGAGTGGGCTTGAAAACAAGACTGCTCCTAGTGTTTAAGATTTCTACCACCATTTACAAAAACAGCTGTTACACCCAGTTACATAATATTTAGAGGCACATGTCTTCTAAATCCAGTTCTACAGCTATTGTCAGAGGAAATGATGTGTAAGAGTTGGGCAGGGAGCTGACAGCTTTCCTCAGCTAAAATTGTCCGACTGACACATGCTGATGAGTCAGAGAGAGTATGGGCAGGGTGCTCACATATCAATACCCAGGTTGCTGAAATACTGTGCCTTCTGAGCATATTTTCAGCAGGTCTGATTCTCTGAAGAAACAGATTAGGCAACTATTTTGTTTAATTTGAGGGCCCTCAAAAGGTTAGCCTGAACACAGATTTTACCCATATTTACTCTATCTGAAATTCCTGCCATAGTCACCTTCTAAAGACTCACATCTCCTAAATAAATAAAGATATTCTTTTTTTTCCTAAACACTAGAGTTACAAACTAGCTAGCTGACATATTAGCAGGGGTTAGTCATCTGATCAATATTTCATCACATCTCTTCAATCAGGAGAGCTCAGGTATCTGACATTTGAATGAAGTGTGGCAGTTTATTATGAGAATTCAATAGGACCTTGTAGGCAGAGCAGTAGGCACTTAGAAGGTGCTGAAAAATAGTAGCTCTTATTTGAAACGGAGAAAAACACAGGCAGAATAAGTCATTATTGGGTTTCTGAGGCAGTCTGATAGCTCTTTACCGTTCCTCACATTCCATGTGATTGTTATGGGAACCGGAAACATGGCTGCACACATGCTCCTACAGTCCCAGGAACTCTCAAAACAAAACCCGAGGTGGCTTTCTGTTTGTTGTTTCTGGTTCTAAAACTACTCACACTAAGACGTAAATGGTTCAAGTCAGATCAGTCTTCAACAGGGAGAAGAAAACACAAAAATACCAGACAACTTTTAGGAGGCAGGTGTGCAGAGTGAAAGCGATGCCAATTTCTTCCCCCCTCAGTGTAAGACAGCTTTCACCTCCCTCCTTTTTGACTCAGCCTCAGGTTCTTCAGTCAGTGGGGCCCCGCCCGCTGACTCAGTAAACTCTGGAGTTCCTCAATGCTAACATTTCCTCAAACATTTGCCAACCGAAGACTCCAACTTAATTCTAATTTCAGGAGGCTCCTTAATTTCTCCAATGCTTTTATTGTTTCTCATCATGCTACCTATTTGCTTAAAAAGGTAGAATGAAATAAGCAAATGCTTAAAGAATCTCTCAAATGACCTCTGGGAAATCAGTAGGGGGGCTGATTTCCCTTTTGCCTTTGCAGGTGTGGAGTAACAGCAGTGATCTGCAGGTTCTAACTTTTCTGGAACTATGACATTCATGCACAGATGACCCCCCTTACGTAGACTTTATGACCAAAAGGTTAAGAAATATATGCTGTCCATAATATTCTGATTAGACACGAAAAAACAATTCCATATAGGGCACTGAATGGGGTCTCATTTCCTATGAGAAACAAGATCCAGCTTCCTCTGGAAAAACACCAACACGAACTGCCTTCAGCAGACTTACTGGTTCTGTGTTGTTTAGAGTTTTGGCCAGGAGTTAGGAGACGAGGTTCTTTTCATCTCAAGCTCTTGCCTCTGGGCAATTACTCAGCCTCTGAGACATGTTTTCTCATCTGTAATGTGAGTATAATACCAACATTAGCTACTTTACCAATTATTATAAAAGTCAACTAAGATAATATATATGAACTTATATTCAAGAAACATTATGGAACAAGGTATGTCAGGTAGCCAAACAGGCAAGGAGGGTACAATAAATAAGGCATACTCCCCTCCCTCAGATAGGGAATCAGACACATAAATGATGACTGATTATTATAGTACATAAATAAGAACTAAAATGCAGATACAACAGAAACCCACGTACCTATGAGATTCGGACTGGGGAAGATTGGTTATCAAAAAAGAAAAAGAATTTAAGTAAAATATCGCATGAGTGGTATATATATAACTTTAACTTAGCCCAAATAAATATAAATTTATTGGTCAATCTTTTAATATTCTATGTAATTCCTTTCACTATGAGTCTACTGACTGAAGTTCCAACTTCCCTTTCTTCCATAAACCATACCCAGAAGATATTTTGTATAACTACTAGGAGTTACAATGTTATGAAAGTTGGATGGGAGCTTAGAGACACTTGAAACATACAAGCTAGAAAGACACTTGTAGAATCCTGTCATATTTTTATGATTTTTTCTTAATGCTTTATTATTGCCTAAAGCAACAGAAGTTTCTCTTAGATGCTTGCCCACAAGTAACTTATTTTTCATTTCACTAAAATTTTATTGGCTTACATATTATATAAATAATGAAGGTATTAAATGCCAATGGCATAAAGAAGTTTGGGAACAAGTACCTTGTCTCTTGGTAAGCACTGGCAGAGGCAGAAGAAGGCAGGAACACTGGATCACCAGTCAGGAGCTTTGAGCAGTGGATAGGAGTCCACGTGTGTTTGGAGGGAGTTGGTTCAAGTTCATTCAGAAAAGATTAGATAAAAGGCCTTCATTATATGTACAAAGTGCTTTGAAAGCACGGTGGAATTACTGCTTGGATTTGGTTTGAGATAGACACCACAGCAAGCATGTCATTTACAGCCAGGTCTTAAAGAAGGTCAACAGGTTAAAATAACAAAATAAATGTTAAGGGGTTGGTGAAGGGCAGGAGGGCATTCACAGTGTGGAATCAGAATGTGGAAACCAGAGAAAGATGAACTATGGAAAATCCATTTCAGCCACACTTTCTGAATGCCCACTTGGGAAATATGGCCAAAGAATTGGGTGCCTGAGAAGTGAACAGATAAGTATGATTTAAACACCATGTTCAAGTTTTCAATGCCTCTACACTACTCATGCTGGACACCGAAGCTCTTTGAACATTGAGCTTTTCTCTTGTCATCTTGCTAAAATTTCTGAACACACTCATCTACCAAACCTCCTTTTACTGGTGGTGAAAGGAAGGAAGCCAAGAACATCAATATAGGCACATTCCTGTAGGACCCAGGGGAATTTTGCCTCCACTTAACTGAAAGGTTAGAGGCCCACTTTCTGCCAGGCAAAGTGCAGACTTCCACCAGTCATTCTGCTGAGAAATTATGATTACAAAACAGGTGTCACGTCACGCGTTGTAATGTTAGAAGCCTGAACTTTACCCACCAAGCCTTCCTCTAGGGATCATTCATTACCTAACTAAAATCTTACTCCTTCACTAACATGAGCTCAAATGCCACCTATCCATAGGCAGTGTTTCCTGACCACTATCCCGCTGTCCCTCAGTCTGATAGCATCACTCATCTCTTTGCCCTTCCATGGCATATTTATCGAACATCTATTAGAGCAGTCAGTTGATTCTGCTTTGAGTCAAGGGCTAGTGGGTAAATATCTGTATCTGCTGGGGAATTGTGAACTTCCTGGACACTGTATTTTTACTTTCAAGGTTTTATTTCTCCCAGTGGCATCTTCCATAGTGTAGTCAGTAGTTTCACAGTAAGTAATTGTCTCCTCAACCAAAGAAATGAAGACATGAATTAGAGGTCTTGATAGTCGAGAAGGGAAACACAGTTATATTTATGAAACATGCTTCTGGCAAGGGTTGGGAAGGAAAAAGAGTTTGAAGGAAGTTCAGTGATCAGGCACAAGGAGACCAGAGGTTAAAATAGGACCTTTGAGAAAAGGTCAGAAGAACTGGAATGGTTTGGTAGGGAAATGAGAGGATTTAGGGAAGGTAAAAGAGCTTTAATTATATACATTAAATAGTCAAGCAAAGAAAGATTCCCAGATATTTTCTGGCTCTATTGAGGATGAAACCCAGAGGAATACAATATAGTTTGTCTAATTTTCTTCCACATACTTCCTAACATTGTGTCTTTGTCCACAATGTTTCTGTGTGACTCTGTAGAAACAAAGGGAACAATGCTACTTTACAAGCCATTAGGATTTTATTAGGCTGGTATGTGAAAATACAGATTGGTCAGTGTCTGGGCCATTGTCAGCATGTCTGAAATTCATTTAAACATTAGTTGGTATTGACATTGCCTTTCAAGGATCTTCTAAAGTGCCATTATCTAGTCTGCAGGTTCCCACCAGTCACTCAGGGGTGTGTGCTCTATATAAATGTGTCTAGTGGTCATGACTAGAATGGAGCTGGAGTGACAATGCTCTATCCCAATGACATATTATATTGGCTCTGGTCTAAATGAGGAAATGAGAAATCCAGGGAAGCATTGTATACAGTTATTCAAGATGTGATAAAAGAACCCTGAGAACTTTCTCCTCCTATCAGACTGAGAAGGCTGGTCACTGTCATTCAGGACACTGGGGAAGCACGTGGGATCACCCTTAATTAGCTGTTCAGTCAGCCTGTACTGGTAACCATGGAACTAACTGTTACTTGAAAAATCATTTAGACCATAATGTAAAAGCTATTTTTACATAAGTATTAATTCTGTCTTTAAAAAGTGATAACCGCTAACAGTTTTGCTATTAAAATGGAGGAGGATCTAGGCTTATTTGTGTGGTTGCATGTGTATGTGTGTGTGTGTGTGAACTGCACATTTATCTGCTGTCAGAGGACAAAGCTTCAAAGCTGCAAAAGAGATAGATTGAGCGGAGTTAGCTGGTTTTAAGAGACAGATCATTTTCGTAAATACTTCTTCCTACCCTGGGGCTGTAGTAGGGAGGATGAGGAGATGATTATTTCTTTTACTTCCGCAATGGGTTGACCCTGCTTTTTCTTTGAGTAAGTGGCTTGGATGTGCCAGTATTCATGATTTTCCACAACCTGAGTTGTTCTGAGGCCCACAGCTATTTTTCGGAGGAATCAGACACCAGTGGATGGCATTTTGCCCTGTTGCTTTTTTCCCAACAACTAAAGAAATACAAAAATGACTTGATGGTAGACATTAAGTACAAATATACTTCTTCAGTTCTTGTTTTCCACCCATGACCAGATAATCACAGCAATAGCACATTATTCCTCCCTTCACTAAAGACTCACTTAAGCACATCATTTACTGTCTGGATGATTTACAGATCATTTCCGTTTCTCTGGTAATTATTCCCTTTCAGTGGAAGTAGCCTGATTTGTTTAGGAGCTCAACAATAATCGGCAACCAAATCAAAACAAACAAACAAACAAATAAACGAAAACTTCAAAACACCCTAAACGGATTGAATTAAAACAAAGGAGAATTAGCTGCACTTCCTTGACTTAATTTGAGTTTTCAAAATGATGAATGGTAGTCATGAATGTTTTAAGGTTCCCTTTAATGTATATTTTATTAACTTTGAATGCATCACAATTTCTCTTTTATTTTAGCTTTTTAAAAATAGTAAAACTGAAACTGTCTTGCCAAGACTTAATGGGATATTAGTTCTCTCCTCACATATTCTGTCTGGTCTTGTGAGAGTAGCCCTTTGTGCCCAAGGACAACAGTTTCTTTGCAGGGCTGAATCTTAGACACTAAAGACAGCCTCTCTTCAATGGGGTTACTAACAGGGAAAAAGAAAATTTCAGTGCATCATAGAAAAGACAATCTAATCCTCTTTGCTGGTACATCTGCTCTGGCAGTTTTGCTCTGCAAATCAAAAGGCATACCATTAATTAAAGTTCCTTTTCCTTTCATTTTTATTCAGCTTGTGAAATGTGACCAGTATTCACCAAAAAAAAAAAAGAAGAAGAAGAAGAAGAGTTTAAAGCCATTTTAGTCACAAATATCCACCGTAGGGTATGCACTTTGATTTGTTGTCTGGTTTCCCTTACGGTTCTTCCTCATTTTTTTTTTTTAATTTTAAAAGAAGGAGCCCTTCTCCCTTGGCAGAGTGCAGTGCATTCAGAGAGCTTTACAAAACAAAGCTTTCAGCTCTGAGTCAGCAACAAACTCATCTTTGTTCATGTGGTTCTCTATTAAGAAAAGAAGGCCAATTTTATGCAGGTTTCTATGGCTGGCTTCACAAAAGCATCTCTCTGTGTGCAAGCTCTCTGGCAGGAACAGCCAACTCTGAGATCATCGTTTTCAGTAATGACCAGCTGCAATGATCAGAGAAAGAAAATCATAAACTGGTTTATACAGTGATTTTCCTAAGGAGACTGAAATATAGATTCATTCACTGGTAGGCACGTAATAAAGGCAGCTCATTGGTTGTGTCCACATGTGCAACCCAAAGCCTCCTCTACATTTTCCTTTATCTCCAAACACACTTTGGTTAGATATTCACGTCATTTGTCTTGAAGAGGAAGTGAAGCTCATTTGCGTATCCCTGGGTTTCCCAGAAATTCCCAGGAATCCTTGTCTTTCATTTGATGGTGTTTTCATCTCTTTAGGACCACATTAAAGTATAATCTCACAACGTCCAGGTATCGAATATTTGTTTAATAATATGGCTAGGGCACTGTTAAGATTTACAGTTGGCCCACAGGGAGATAGCTTAAGACTTCTAGGACATACGGCAAACATTCAGAATAAACAAAATGGTTTTATACTCCCAAAGCAAGCATTTTAAAAAACATCAACAAAACCTATTTTTCATGAGGTTTAATAAGACGGACCTCGGAGACAGGGAGCTGCATAGAGCAGAGTGTGCTGGTGTCACTTCCTTAAGAATGTTCTACAATAGATTCATACACACTTTTGATTTAAAGGAAAATTTTCAGATTAAATAAATTTGAGTGGGAAATGGTTCCAATAAAATGAAAATTATTTTAACTCAGGAATTCTCAGAACCTTGCATATTCTAAGGCACACTGTCATTTTCTAAGAAAGATTTATTTTTCTTCTGCAACCCCCAGAGGAGTATCTGTTTGGACTAATATTCCAAAGATTGTACTTTTGGGGAAATGCTGACTTAAACCAATGGGATGATTGACAACTGAAGTCTTCAAAAGCTTAGGCTATCCTAGATGAAGTTAGAAGAGGAACTTCAGACATTTGATTTAATATGGGCTTATAAAATATTTATAGTCAGATGGTATCTGAAACTAGCTATTCAGAAATCAATTACAGTATGAAATAAGAGAACACGATACCATTCCCCCCCTCAAAATGCTATCTTTTTACAGGTAGAGCCTTAAGGGATCTCTGTTGGTTTATGAGTACACTGGTTGTGTGACTCGCATTTCCACAGTGTTAAGGTGTAGAGAAAGAGCCACAACAGAATGCAAATGAGAAGCCTGGGCTGCTCAAGTACATGGAAACCTAGCAGATACCTTGTTGCTCCTTCTCAATCCATGGCTAACAATTAGAGATACCAAAAAATATATTTTTGCTTTTTTAAGTATGATATATTCTTCCCATTATATGGGAGCTGCTAGCAAGAAACTTTGTTCATTCTGCTTTTCAATTATTTCCAACAAGAACTTGCTTCATACCAAGTACATTGTGAATAAGACAGACATGGTCCCTGCTTTCCTGGAACTTACTAGCTAGAGGGGAGAAAGGAAAACTGCCAGGTTTCATAATTCCTAGTCATGTGTTAGTTTGTTCATTTTTCCAAAGGGGTTGCTGCGCATTGAGAACTGAGCGAGTGAGGAAAAATGACTGACATTTTAAAAGAGTAACACATTGGATCTGTTAATGGTGAATAGTACCAGACGTTAGACCTCTGTCCTTGAATTTGGCTAAGAAAGAATTCAGAGCTAAGACTCAAATACAGTAAAAGTTTATTTATTGTAGATGTCTCAGAGGCAGAACAATTCAGCAAGCTAGGCTGTGAGGACTCAGGAAACAAGTTACAGAGGCCAAAGTGAAGGGCTCTTGGAGCTTAAGAGGAAGAAAGCGAAGGTGAGGGGTAAAAAAAGGATGGATAGGCATGGGTGTGCTCCAGAGACAGTGAGAATGCACTGGGTTCTTTGTCTTAAAAGGTTTTATCTGCTTCCAAAAGCAGGGAATTTTAGGGGAGGTCTCAAGGGAGGATCTCAATAGGATATTTATCAGTTTTTCCAGGAGTGCCCTTTCAGGGTCCTGGTTTCTACTGATTGGTCCGTGCTATGGTAGGTCATCATTAGTCATTAAAGCTTGTCCTGATGTCAGCCATGGCATCATTTTTCTGGTTTTGCTGCTTTTCTGGGCCTGGAGCTGAAATACAGTGGAGGCCTGGATGTTATCTCTAGTTTGACCAAAACATTGCCTCTATGGTCAACAGGTCTGAGTCTTTGTATCTAAGATTATTTAATATAGGTCATACCTCATTAAGCCCTCAATGAGGGCTTAATGCTTAAGGGAGTAGTCATGCAAGGGAGTCATATACGGTTATACTCCAATATCCTATTTCTTCTATAAGGGAGTCTACTATATGACTAGTAACATGCCATAGGAGGAAAGGTCTGGGGGTTCCAAACCACAAGACTAGTGATACGAAAGGTCAGGGTGTCTAAACCACATGACCAGCAATGTACTAGGAGCAGAAAGATCACTCTGGGTGTGAAGTCCCACCCTACAATATTTGTGTTCCAGTTTGTCCATTGCTAGGTGTCTGGGGCTTTCTTCCCTGGTGACCTTCTGTGCCTGGCCTATTCTTTCAACTCTGCTCATTCTTGTCTAACTACCTACTGTATCAGCACCATCCTGAAACATCCCTGACTCAGGGAAGATATTCTTGCAAGCAGTAGGCCTGTATTTTTTTGTTGCAAATATGTTACATTTACAGTGACTGTACTTTGAGGCAGAAATTTATGATGGGTAAAGATGGGTCTTTTGAACTATTTGCCCAGAACTGAGCAACTGTTCCTATTTCTCAATGTGACACAATTGAATCAGTTCAGTGGAGATCAGTGTGCCAATTGTTAAAAAAAAAAAAAAAAAGATGGTGATTTCTACCCTGTAATCCCTGATACAAGTCTAAACTTATCTTGAGTTGGAAAATAAATCCTCAAGGCACATACTCAGTACTTGATATACTACAACAGCTACAGGATCCTCTTGCACTCTTGGAGCAAGTTGAGGCTTGGCTTAAGTGTGTTTTTCTTATGAAAGAAGAAAAGATATGGCTGACTATAAAACAAGGCAGTGATGTGGAAGTTGTGATAAAATGTTTCTAAGTTATAATACTTGAAAAGTTCTAATCTATATGAATTAAATGTAGCCACCTCATCAGTAATTGTATTACATGATTGAGTTGTATAAACTTTAATTACTCAAAGAAATGATTTTGTATTCCTCAATTCAGTTTAGGAACACAGTTCAGGAAAAAAGTATGCATAATCTTGGCTTCCAGCTCCTGAGTGTATGTGTTTTAATGCATATTTCTTCATCTTTTTTGTAATGTTTTAGCAAATTAACCAGTCATTTGTGTATGTTCTACAGCAGTTTTTAATGTTCTCTCTGCTCTGTTTCTGTGTATTTGTCTTTTTTTGAATCCAGATCAATCTAGCCAATTTAAGTTCATTTATTAATTCAAGAACTATTTATTAAGTGCCTGCTGTTGACTAAGCACTAAGAATGTTTTTAGATGATGCTAAGAAACACTTCTTGAAAAACCAGAGGCAGCTTCATGTCATCTACAATAAATTATCAGAAAGGATTTGAAAGCAATTGTGTATTTCTTTATGTCTAGTATTTAGTTCAGCTTCCATATTTTCTTTAGACTTTAAAGGACTGTGCCAAATATTGTAACATCTCAATTATATATAAGTATAGTCTGATTGAGTATTGAAAATATCATTCTAAATATTATAAAAACAGTATCATAAATATTATAAGTATTATGGCCTCAAATTTTATTTTATTTTTTAAAGATTTTATTCATTTATTTTTAGAGAGAGGAGAAGGGAAGGAGAAAGAGAGAGAGAGAAACATCAATGTGTGGCTGCCTCCCATGCACCTTCTACCAGGGACTTGGCCCATAACCCAGGCAGGCGCCCTGACAGGGAATCAAACCAGTGACCCTTTGGTTCACAGGTTGGCACTCAATCCACGGAGCCACACCAGCCAGAGCTCAAGTTTTAAATACACTATTATATTTCATAGTTTACTGTCATATACAATGTATCATATACTAAATTTATAACAATAAAAATTGTAAAAATGATAATTAAAGACCATGGTCTCTTGTTTCTTGTTTTTATTTTCATATATATTATGACATGTATTTTATGTGATCCATTATATCAGGTAGAGAGACTGTTTCCATTCCTTAATGTTTATGGCTTCATTCCACCCACATAATATATATTAAGTCATAACAGGTGGATAAGGCACCAGTTCATGCAAATGGCTTCTTCTTCCTCATTCACCAAACTCTACATATCTCTGCAGAAACTACACTGTCAGTTGTTTGAAGGACTTCAAATGGATCAAAAATATCATTATAAAAATTATATACTATATTGTAATCATTATAATATATTGTAATCAGTATAAAAATGTCAAATTCGAGCAGTGGGGCAGGAGGCAGCTCATACATAACATATATGGGACCAGGGTCAAAAGCAGATGAAGGTCCATGCATAATATGTCTGAATATTTAAAAGTTATAAATCAAACTAATATATTTTATACACTTAATAAAATATTTTATCCTTCTTTAACCTTTATAACACCCAGAAAACCAAGTTTAAATGTGAAATCTTGGAATCATGATTCCATGTTGGTGAATAAGGAATTGGCCTCTGGTCCTTGGTCTGCACCCTTCTCTCTTTATCTTCAGCTCCATTGTATATTTGGGAAGACTATACAAAGGTACGGACATCCCAGACCATTATATCCAAGCTTCACTTTCACCCCTGCAAACAGCTGCCTGTTAGCTAACTCGTGGGTGCAGGGTGTGCATACCTGCAGCAAGGTCTGTCTGTCCCTAGAGAGACGGATCGTATAGAAAAATAGATTAGAGCTCTACAAGCAGGCTTGCAGACACCTGGGCAGAAAAATCCTTGTTCTCTGGAGAACCAGGGCATGTTTTATGTGCCCCGGAGACTCAGTGACTTGGAGATTCCTCATGTGGTGGTGGGTGCATGGGAGCAATTGGTAGTGCAGTCAGAGAGACGCCAGAGTTAGGCCCCCTAAAACACATATTCTAGCCTGACCAGGGTGGCTCAGTTGGTTGGGCATTGTCCCACAACCCAAAAGGTCACCAGTTCTATTCTTGGTCAGGGCATGTGTCTGGGTTGTAGGTTTCATTCCCAGTTGTGGCGCATACAGAAGGCAGCCAATAAATATTTCTCACATCAGTGTTTCTCTCCCTCTATTTCTCCCTTTATTCCTTTCTGTCTAAAATCAAAAATAAAAATAAAGTACATGTTCCAGGCTGAGTTCTAAGGATGGCACCAGCTGGTCTTGGAGGTCTTGGTGAATATTTGGCTTTTAATGTAAAAGAGGTGGGAAGACATTGAAGTTTCAGTTTACCTTTCAACATTTCACTCTGGCTGCTATGTGGACTGTGGGCTGGAGTATAACAAGAGTAGAAGACAGGAATCATGTTATGAGGCTACTGTAGAATTTTAGACAAGGGATGGTGTTCTTTATGGGTTCCTATTAACAGGCATTAGTTGTTGATAAACGAAATATCCTCGTACTTTTAAAAGCTCTTCGAGACTGTAGAAAACAGATTTTTTTGTGTGGGAGAACAAAGTGGGAACTGAAAGCTTCTACACCCACACAGCTTACCATCTATATTACATGTCTATTGTTCAGCTATCTTCCCTAACATAATGTTGCTGTTCTATTTCAGTCAGCAATGACTTTATTATTTCAAGAAATTCTTGCACAAAAAGATATAAGTTGCAAATAGCTTTATTGTGTGCTCCAGAAGCTAACAAAAATGTTAAATGTACATTAGACTGTTCAACTTTTCTACAGATGGCATCAAACTACACTTACTCTTCAAGACACTTTAAAAACTTCTTCTAAAAAACATCAATTTGTCATGTTCATAAATTGTGATTTATTATATCATGATACTTACATAATCTCAATAAAGTTCTCTGCATTGAAAAAATGTCTTAAACCAGTCTCAAAGTTTTCATAAATCTTCCAACTTTCCCCTCCCCACTTGGAAAGGCTACTAAAATACTGCCAGAGTAGTGGTGTCCTTTATCTCAGGAGGAAAAAATCCAGCTTTGTTTCATCAAAAGATTATTTTGGTGACATTTATAGTGCTCAAAACTTCACTCTTCTGTGGCCCAAGACCCTCAACCTGGAAGGAGAGCAATTCTCTGAGACTTCCTGAGCTCTTGACTCTAATGCATTGGGTCAAACCTTCTATTTTTGTTTTTCTTCAGCTCCCCAAGTAAGGACATTATTTTGCCTTCTAGGAAGAATTAACAATTTAAAGGAACTCTTTGATTATCTAATCAGATTTTTAGACATTCTATTCTTGCTAGAAATCCACCTTAAAACTGAAATATTTTACCCACAGAGTCAGCTCAAAATGGTCCTATCTTGTTTCTAAAAAGATATGAGTTGCTTTTTGAAGATGATAGAGAAAAACCACAAGTGATACAGCAAAAGCGTGCACAAAGGAGAGAACTTTGACCTCCAGCTACACCCAAAATCAAAGTCTTGCCCACACCCATGGAACCAAGGGGCCAGGATATAATGGAAAATTGAGCATCTGAATCCTTTCAGAAGTGAAGGGTCCTTGTCCAGGAATATCTGGTGCTAAAACCCCTTACCACAGATGGCCAAGTTCCAAGATCATCTAGTTAGAACTTTCTTTACTGCCCTGGCCAGGTATTCCAATTGGTTGGAGCATTGTCCCGATAGGCCAAGGTTGTAGGCACATACAGGAATCAATCAATTAATATATAAATAACTGGAACAACAAATTGAGGTTTCTCTCTTTCAAATCAATAAATAATAAAATAAATATAGAAAAAACTTGCCTTACCAATGCTCCTGCATATACATTCCTCCAAACTTCTTAAAAATCCCTTAAAAACCTGCTGTTCCCTGGATCAGGGCAGCAGATTTGGGATGTCACCTGGGGATGACAAAGTGGCCATATACAAAACCTGAAAGCTCAGGGAAGGTCTGCATGGTGGCCTTAGAACTCAGAGACAGAAAGTAACCACCTAGTGAGCCAGGATAGTAAGAAGCTAGGAAAATTACTGGGCAAGTAAAATGTCTTAAACAATGACAAAGAACTTGAGAAACTTACAGCCAGCAAGTAAATCACAAGACCTATATCTCCTAACTTAGGACATGAGAACAAATGGTTTATACTTCTACTCCAGGGCTGTCAAACTCATTTTCACCAGGGACCACATCAGCCTTGAGGTTGCCTTCGAAGGGCCGAATGTAATTTTAGGACTGTATAAATGTAACTACTCCTTAACAGTTAAGCAAGAGCTCCGTGCTCCTGCTGGATAGAAACAAGATGCTGGGCAAGGTAAAACAGAGTGGAGGCCCAGATTTGGCCCTCAGGCCTTCTATCTGCCACCTATGCTCTACTCTCTAACCAGAGAATACATAATTTAAATCACCCTGACCTAGGAACTTCCTCTGATACTTGTCCTTGCAGTTTCAAGATACCACAGGTGTGTGGGGAATGGAGGAATGCTAATGCAATGAAGAGATAGCACCTGAACAGAAGGAGCAAGCTGGGGAAGAAACTACATGACTCCTTTCAGCTCCCCTCCCCTTACTCCCAAGAGAAACAGCATGTTAGTGCCCCATAGTCATAGAAACTCATGCCGGAATGGAAAAGTCTACTCCCACTTACCTCAGTAAAAAGGCTGAGCACTCGCATGCAGGCGTGACTCTCTGGTTCTGATTCCTAGAGTTTCTACCCTCTGCCTGTAATCAGACATCATGGGGTCCAGCTGCTTGTCACCATGTACATGCATAACACAAAGATTTGTGGGGAAGGAAATGGGATTTTATTAATATGGTTCCCAATTTGAGGGGGCTGGGAGCATTCCTGCTCCAAGCCAACCATACTGACCTCTCCCACAAAGCATAGAAAACCAGCCACCCCCAAGAAGACTGAAGTCCAAATCTATGTCCAGAAATTCGCCGTTATTGCTTCTCTGTAGCCCAAGTTGTTACTTGAATGGGCCTCTATCTCTACAGCTCCAGGCTCTCTCTCTCTCTGGTGCCAGAGTTGCCATCACCTTGCAACAACTCTCTCTCAGGGTCTGGGGTGTGTTGCCAGATCACTCCAGATGGTCATGCAGGGAAGCTCCATTCATGGAGAACTTCCCAACTCATGCCTCTGTGCATTGCTCTCAGATTCTGTGTACTCTCAGGGCAAGAGAGTGGAAGCACTCTCTTGCCTTCAGACTCTATGACCCTGTGCAGAGTGCCACAATGCGCAGGGTCATAGTGTCTCAAGGGCTGGAGCCTGCCTGGTGAGAGATGCACCCCAGTATGGGACCCTGCCTCTGGGGACTGGCTTCCAACCATGCAGGGCCTAAGCCCGAAGTGGTCTTGGCATCTGCCATCCATGTGGGACAAAGAAAGAGCCAAAGAAGACAAAAAGGCCAAGCATCCAAGAGGCCAATAGAGCAAGAGCCAGAGCATGAGCTCCTGCTCACCTTATGTTTACAAGCCCTCTCCCAGAATCCAATGTGCTCTGGAAGCCAGTGGGAGTGTTCAGCTTTTCAACCAATGAGGACCAGTGTCAGCCATATTTGCCTTTGTTCCTCTTCCAGCTGCCATGTTTAGTGAGGACATAAAGTCTTAGACTTCCAGACTCTGTATAAACTCCCTTCTGCTTAATCAGAAGTGGTTGGCTGCCTCGGGCAATCTGCCTCCAAGGTGGCCCTTCCTTCACAGGAAGGGCAAGCCACTTTTAATCTTCAGTTCTGCCTTGGGGTTTTCTCCCCAACCCCTGCCTTCTCTCAGTGGTTTACCATCATACAGAGCTGAAATAAATCTTATTTTCATTATTGACATCCCTAACCTAAATTCTTTTATTTTGGAGACAAGAACCCAAATTGGTTCTGGGTTCAGTTTGGTAACAATAGGATGGTCTGTGATAAAACTTTTAACTAAAAGCAAATCATGGCAGGTAGTCATGCCCTAGGTCACTATATTTCTTGACCAATGTCAGTCGTTACCTTAATTAAGTCTGTTTATTGTATTTTTCATCTAAGATAATTTTGGTATGTCAAGGTCACTTCCCTTTCTCCCTACCCCTCCATGCATAACCACTGTACAAGGGCAGAGTCCACAAATTCTTTCATTGTTACTGATATCATATGTATTATTATTTTTTTTTTACCTATGGATATATTTATAGATTCTAGAGAAAGAGGAAGGAAGAGAGAGAGAAACATGGATGTGAAAGAGAAGCATGAATCAGGGTTGTCTGTTGTTCTCTACCTGAGGAGGTCTCAATGTTCAACCTAGATAATATGTCCTGATCAAGGTTTGAACTCACAACCTTTTGGTGTACAGAATAACACTCCGACCAGCTAAGCCACACAGCCAGGGTTATCGTGTTAATTATTGACTGTTAACTATCCCAAACCCACAAATGTAAAAGAAGTTTGTGTTTACCTGTTTTAATTTTTGTCCGATCCAGAGATTTCCCTAACTTCCTTTCTTATGCTTCCCTAATCTCTGGCCAATGAATTTCTCATAATCCCATTGTAGCTTGCCCTTTGATTCTGATGTAGATGGGCCCTTCTCCACTGCAGCAAGGTATCCAAGAATTTGACTTAATTCTGAAAGTGTCTACCCTGAGATAACATTAGTTTAAGAGCTCAGTTCCACAAAACAGCCCTCTGCTACAGATGACAATGAGATGCCCACATTTTTTGGTTGACTAGCTACAAATGGCAGGTTGCAACGGAAACCGGAGGGCAAATGAGTCTGGGGCTTGTGCTGCCTGTCACCACCCAGCCAAGAAAGCATAGACAAGGATTGGATTATAATTGCACTTTTATTAATATCAGAATATAACAGTGTGAGATGGTGGTAAAATTGTCATTTTCTAGAGCAGTTTCTCAGTCTGTTGAGATTTTGCTTTTTGGAAGTTGTCAGTTTGGCTCAAATAAATTCTTACAGGCTTGGATGTTTCTTATGTTGACATTCCCCATTTCCTTGTTTGGCTGCCTCTTGAAAATAAACTCTTTCTTTATTGCATGCTTGATGTTTTAGTGACTGGTCTTATTGTGTGCTAGGCATTCAGACTGTGGTTTCAATTGAATATTGTGATTTATAAGAAATACAGCTGGTCATCCAGATGACCAAATACATATTTCTCAAAAATATATTTGGTCTTCCTTCTGCAGTTCCTAGTTTGTATCTCCCTAAACCCTTAAAATTTCCTGAGCAGTAAGAGCAATGAGAGTATCTTTTATTATAATATTTGGTCTCTTGTCCTCAGTTCCTGAAAAACACTTCAGAGACAGAAAGGTGAAATGGGAGTTTTGTTATTCATAACAAAACCCCTTTCTACCATAACTAGGTTTATGTTAATGAAAGCACCTAAGAATGGGAGCTGATTTCCAGGGGGATCAACCAAGAATAGAGGGTTGGAAATTTTAGTCCTGCCTCCTTGATTTCCAGGAAGAAAAGAACGATTAGAGGTTAAGTCAATCACCCATGGCCATTAATTTAATCTATCAGGCCCAGATGATAAAGTCTTCATAAAACCTCAAAAGGAGGAGGTTCAAAGAGCTTCCAGATTGGGAAACCAGAGCTCTTCCAAGTGCTGTGGTGCTGGGCCACATGATCCATGAGGACAGAAGCTCCTTTGTGTAGGACCTCACCCTATGTATCTCTTCATCTGACTGTTGATTCATATCCTTTAATATCCTTTGTAATAAATCAGTGATCTAGTGAATAAATGGGCTTACTGAGTTGTGTGAATTGGTTTAGCAAGTTAATGAAACCCAAGCAGGGTACATGAGAACCTCTGATTTATAGACAGTTCCTCAGAAATATGGACAGTTACTTTGACTTGCCGTTGACACACTGAGTTGGGGAAGGTCACTGTGAGACAGGATAGTAAGGAGCTAGGAATTTCCGGGGCAAGCGAAATGGAGAAACTGAGACCATAAAGTTGTTACTGGAGAAACCCTGGTTCCTCTCGCCAACACAGTAAAGAATTACAGGTTAGCAGGCCTATTAGCATGCACACAAAGTTTATTAGTTCTAAGTTCTAATGGGAGAGCAAAAACAAGAGTGGCTACAGAAAGTGTGGCTAAAGTAAGGTGGCCAGAGTCCACCTGGCCAGAGGCTGTTTGGCCAGGGCCCCTGCTCCTCCTTCCCTCCTGTACACCTTCTCAACATGTGACAAGAAAGGGCCAAGAGAAGAGAGTGAGTCCTTTGTTCTGAGGACTTATGTAGTAGCTGGGATGGGGATGAGGGAGTTGCACATTGATTGATGGGTAAAAGTGGTGTCAGCTTCCCCCAAGAAGATATGACTACCTATCTATCCAAATGAAGGTATCCTTATCTTGCTCCAGACTCTATTTGTTTTGTATTTGTGACAGGGGGCAGGCAATTCACTAAAGTTGTTTCATGGGCTTTTGCCCTGGGCACTGTAGATCCCTCCTCTTCCCCCTTTCAGGCCTCGGAATGAACACACAGTGTCAAGGTTTTCCTTTTCTCAGCTAGTAGAGATGATACACATAGAATTTCAAGGGCTTACCCCTGAAATATTATGTGGTTCAGAATGCCTGACAGCCATATTGAACCAGGCTCAGGACCATGGAGCCGTAGGTGAGACCCATCTGCCTTTGATTTTATCCTTCTGTATTAAGTTCTTTGTTAGATTGCAGTGGTGAGGGCCCTGCCTTTATTTCCCCTTTGGCCACTCATTCCTAGCTGCTATCTAAGTGTTAAAAGGTGTTGCCTGGACACCAGGACATTAACTGCTGGCCAACAACAGCAGCTGTGTCTCAGAGCTCTTCCTATGCTTTCTCCTGCAACAAAATTAAATGAGGGCAAACAGTGGGAGCTACTTACAGCCAGCTAGTGAAATCTCAAGACCTTATCTCTCTTAACCAAGGACACTTGAGAGTAAATGGTTTATACCTCTACTCCTCCCTAACCAGAGCATACATCACCTTGCTGACCATAAATTACAGGTCTCCAAGGAAGAGAAGAGGAATTCTAATGCAAAAAGAGAGATAACAGCAGAACAAAGGAGCCAGCTCGGGAAGAAGCTGTGGGTTTACCTTTCAGCTTCCCTTCCCTTTCAGCTCTCCCTCACAGGAGAAACAGCATACCTGAGCTTCCCCTAGGAATTTCATCCTCCCAAATGCCTGTGTCTCCTGTATAGGCTTGCTTCTGAAAACTCAAGTTAAAGTGGATGTTAGGGTTTTAACCTGCCAGCTTCTTAGACTGCTAGTCTTTGATATTAATAAAAGCATAATTATAATTCAATCCCTGAATTGTAATTCAATTATAATTCAGTCTCTGCTTTATGGCTGAGTGGTGACAGGAAGCATGAGCCTAAACCTCAGAATTGGTTGCCCATAGGTGTCATTTGCAACTTGCCATTTGTAACTGATCAACTAAAAACCCTGGGCTTCTCATTGGCATCTGGGGTAGAGGGCAATCTTGTGGAACAGATCTCTTAACCTGTGAGGCTGATGTTATCTCTGGGTAGATACTTTCAGAATTATTGTATTCTGCCATGTATAATGCTGACCTTTTTGCCCATACTTTTGAGGATAAAATAAGGATGATGTGCATTATACATGGGTACAATGATTACATACCATGGGATAATAATGAGTATAATAACCCCCATGTAAAAACATGGTTGTGCATTATACACAGCAAAATATGGGGTAAGTTGAATTCTCAGACACCGTGCTGCCATGAAGAAGTCCCCATCTCGATGTTGGAAATTGGGTCCAGAAACTGAAAATAATTACTGACTCCACTAAATTTGTCTCTGTCTTTGTAATTTTTTCATGTATGTCCCTACATTTCATAGGGAAGAGGACAAGTGTATGCAGGCTGTTCCTCAAGCAACTCTGCAGACTGAGACATTCAGAAGGTTTCTATCCAACCAGACTTCCTTTGTACAAAATTTGTTCCAGGTGACAGGTCATTTATCTGAAACTCAGGGGAAATTTCCTTAGTCTGGTTACATCAGGGTGTCTTATCTGGAAATTATCTCCCCGCTACCTTTCTTTTTATTGTTATTCAAGTACAGTTATCTTCGTTTCCCCCCACGATTTCCTCCCACCCCAGCCATCTCCACTTCCCACCCTCGATCCTACCCACCTTGGCTTTGGTCCATGTGTCCTTTTTGCATGTTCCTCGACTACCCTTCCCTTTTTCCCCATTATCTCCTTCCATAGCCCCTCTGGTTACTGTCAGTTTGTTCTTTATGTCAATATCTCTGGTTATATTTTGCTTGCTTGCTTGTTTTATTGACTAGGTTCTACTCTTCTGAATCCTTCCACCTCTTCTCTTTAAAACTTTAGACAGGTTTGCAGCTGGAGGCAACTGTTCCTAGATTCTTCTTTTTTTTCTTATTTATGGATTTGTGGAGGTGACAATGGTTAACAAAATTATACACACTCCAGGCACACAGTTCTACAATATACCAGCTGTACCCTGTATTTTGTGTTCACCACCCCAAGTCTCCATCTATCACCATTGATCTCCCTTCCTCCTTTCCACCCAACCCTGCCTCCCCATCCCCCAAATCACCACACTGTTGTCTGGGTCCATGAGTTGTTTTCTTCTTTCCTTTTCATTCTATTTGTTTGTTTGTTCCAGGTTCTTTTCTGTCTAAAAACAATTGTGGTCCCTTCTGGGCCAGATTTCTACTTCTTTTGTGTTTTTATGCTATATATTAAATTCAGGTACTTGCTTTCCTAAAAGGCATAATTATTTGTCATTTATTTTTTAAGTTTATTCCTAAGTATTTTATTATTTTTTTAATTTTTAAATTTTAATTGTTGTTCAAGTACACTTTTCTGCCTTTCACCCCCATCCCAGCCTACCCCCTCAGTGCTCCTCACCTCCCTCCCATTTCCACACCCCCCTTGTTTTTGTCCATTTGTCCTTTATACTTGTTCCTGTAATCCTTTCCCCTTTTCTCCTAAAATTCCCTCCCCTCTCCCCTCTGGTCATGTCAGCCTATTCTCTATTTCTGTGTCTTTGGTTATATTTTACTTGTTTGTTTGTTTTGTTGTTTAGGTTCCTGTTAAAGGTGAAATCATATGGCATTTGTCCCTCATCACCTGGCTTATTTCACTTAGCATAATGCTTTCAAGTTCCATCCATGCTTTTGCATAGGGCAGGAGCTCCTTCTTTCTTTCTGCTGCATAGAATTCCATTGTGTATATGTACCATATTTTTTTGATCCATTCATTTACTGATGGGCACCTAGGTTGCTTCCAATACTTGGCTATTGTAAATTGTGCTGCTGTGAACATTGGGGTGCATAGCTTCTTTTGGATTGGTGTTTTGGGGTTCTTAGGATATAATCCTAGCAGTGGGATTGCTGGGTCAAAAGGCAGATCCATCTTTAGTTTTCTGAGAAAATTCCATACTGTTTTCCATAGTGGTTGTACCAGTCTGCAATCCCACCAACAGTGCACTAGGGTCCCCTTTTCTCCACAACCTCTCCAACACTTGTTTGTTGCTTTGCTTGTGATGGCCATTCTCAATTGTATGAAGTAATATCTCATTGTGGTTTCAGTTTGCATCTCTCTGATAGCGAGTGATACTGAGCATCTTTTCATATGTCTCTGGATCCTCTGTATGTCCTTTTTGTAGAAGTGTCTGTTCTAGTCCTTTACCCAATTTTTAATTGGATTGCTTGTCTTCTTAGAGTGGAGTTGTGTGTGTTCTTTATATATTTTGGAGATAAAACCCTGGTCTGAGGTATCATTGCAAATATATTTTCCCATATGATTGGTTCTCTTTTCATTTTAATGCTGTTTTTTTTTGGCTGTGCAGAAGCTTTTTATTTTGATGAGATCCCATTTGTTTATTCTTTCCTTTGTGTCCCTTGCTCTAGGGGACATACCAGTAAATATGTTACTACATGAAATATCTGAGATTTTCCTGCCTATGTTCTCCTCTAGGACCTTAGTAGTATCATGACTTATATTTAAATCTTTTATCCACCTTGATTTTATTTTTGCGTATGGTGTAAGTTGGTGCTCAAGTTTCCTTTTTTGCATATAGCTGTCTAGCTCTCCCAACACCATTTGTTGAAGAGGCTAGTTTTACTCCATTTTATGTTGTTGCCCCCTTTGTTGAATATTAACTGACCATAGAGACTTGGGCTTATTTCTGGGTTCTCTATTTTGTTCCACTGGTTCATGTGTCTGTTTTTACACCAGTACCAAGCTGTTTTGATTACAGTGGACTTGTAATACTGTTTGGTATCAGGTATTATGATCCCTCCTACTTTGCTCTTCTTTCTCAAAATTGCACCAGCTATTTGGGGTCATTTATAGTTCCATATAAATTTTTGAAGTGTTTGTTCTATGTCTGTGAAGTATGCCATTGGTACTTTAATAGATATTGCATTGAATCTGTAAATTGCTTTGGGTAATATGAACATTTTGATTATGTTAATTCTTCCAATCCATATACACAGTATATGTTTCCATTTATTTGTGTCTTCCTTGATTTCTTTCTTCAGTGTTGTGTAGTTTTCTGAATACATGTCTTTTACCTCTTTCGCTAGGTTATTCCTAGGTATTTTATTTTGCTATATCGAATGGGATTTTTTTCTTGATTTCCACTTTTGCTGTTTCATTGTTGGTATACAAAAATGCCTTTGATTTCTGGATATTGACTTTGTATCCCGCTGTTTTGTCAAATTCATTTATTAGGTTGAGCAGTTTTTTGGCCGAGTCTATAGGATTTTCTATGTACCCTATCATGTCATCTGCAAACCGTGACAGTTTTGCTTCCCCCTTTCTGATTTGGATGCCTTTTATGTCCTTTTCTTGTCTGATCACTGTGGCTAGAACTTCCCAAACTATATTGAATAGAAGTGGTGAAAGTGGACAACCTTGTCTTGCTCCTGATCTTAGTGGAAAAGCTTTTAGTTTTTGTCCATTGAGTATGATGTTGGCTGTAGGTCTCTCACATATGGCCTTTATTATGTTGAGGAATGCTCCCTCTATTCCCACTTTGCTGAGTGTTTTTATCATAAATGGGTGCTATACTTTATCATATGTTTTTTCTGCATCTATTGGTATGATTATGTGATTTTTGTCTTTGCTTTTGTTTATGTGATGTATTAAATTTACTGATTTGCGAATATTGAACCATCCTTGCATCCCTGGGATGAATCCCACTTGGTCATGGTGTATGTTCTTTTTAATGTATTGTTGGATGTGATTTGCCAATATTTTGTTGAGGATTTTAGCGTCTATGTTCATCAGCAATATTGGCCTGAAGTTTTCTTTCTTTGTTGTGTTTTTATCTGGTTTTGGGATTAGGATGATGCTAGCTTCATAAAAAGAGCTTGGGAGTCTTCCATCATTTTGGATTTTTTGGAATAGTCCGTGAAGGACAGGGGTTAGCTCTTCATTAAATACCCTGTAGAATTCTCCTGTGAAACCATCTGGTCCAGGGCTTTTGTGTGGTTGGGAGTTTTTTTATTACTGCTTCAATTTCATCTGCTGTTATTGGTCTGTTCAGGATTTCTGCTTCTTCTTCATTGAGTTTTGGAAGATTATATTTTTTTAGAAATTTGTCCATTTCACCTAGGTTTTCAAATTTCTTGGCATATAGATCCTCATAGTAATTTCATACAATCCTTTGTATATCTGTGGTGTCAGTCGTAATCTCTCCTCTTTCATTTCTGATTGTGTTTATTTGGGTCCTCTCTCTTTTTTTCTTGATGAGCCTGCTTAAAGGTTTGTTGATTTTGCCTATCTTTTCAATGAACCAGCTCCTGGATTCATAGATTCATAGAATTGTGCTTTTAACATCTACATCATTTAATTCTGCTCTGATTTTGATTATTTCCTTCCTTCTACTAGCTCTGGGCTGTCTTTGTTGTTGCTTCTCAAGTTCTTGTAGACATAGGGTTAGGTTGTTTGTTTGAAATGTTTCTATCTTTTTTAGGTAGCCCTGTATTGCTATGAACTTCCCTCTCAGGACTGCCTTTGCTGTGTTGGGTTGTCGTGAGTTCATTTTCATTCATTTCCAGAAACGTTTTGATTTCTTCCCTGATTTCATTCTTGACCCATTATTGTTTAATAGCATGCCATTCATCTCCATGATTTTGAGTGTTTTGGGTTTTTTTCCTTGGGATTGGTTTCTAGTTTCAGTTCCTTGTGATGTGAGAAAATGATTGGTATGATTTCAATTCCCTTGAATTTGTTTAGACTTGTTTTGTATCCTATCATGTGGTCTATCTGAACATGTCCCATTTACATTTGAAAAGAATGTGTATTTAGCTTCCTTGCAATGAAGGGTTCCATATATGTCAGTTAAGTTCATTTCATCTAGGTCTTTGTTTAATGCCACAATATCTTTGTTGATATTTTGTTTGGAAGAGCTGTCCATTTTTGACAGTGGGGTGTTAAAATCCCCTATTGTAATTATGTTGCTGTCAATATCTTTCTTGAAGTCCTCTAAGATATTCTTTTTGTATCTGGGTGCTCCTATATTGGGTACATATATATTTACAATGTTTATGTCTTTTTGGTGGATTCTTCCCTTGAGTATTATGAAGTGACCTTCTGGGTTTCTCTTTATGACTCTTTTTTTGAAGTCTATTTCATCTGATATGAATATTGCTACCCCGCCTCTATTTTTCCTGTTTGTTTGCTTGAAAAATTTGTTTCTAGCCCTTCATTTTCAGTCTGTGTAGGTCTTTTGTCCTGAGGTGGGTCTCTTGTAGGCAGCATATGTGTGGGTTGTGCTTTTTTATCCATTCAGCTATTCTGTGTCTTTTGATTGGAGCATTTAATCCATTTACATTTAAGGTTATTATTGATAGGTACTTACTCATTGTCATTTTCGTACCTGTGTTCCTCTCTCTCTCTCTCTCTTTCTCTCTCTTCCTTCCTTTTCTTAAAGCAGTCCCTTTAAGATCTCTTGCAGAGCTGGTTTGGAAGAGGTGTATTCTTTTAGAGTTCTTTTGTCTGGGAAGCTCCTTATTTGGTCTTCTATCTTGATTGAGAGCCTTGCTGGATAAAGTAGCATTGGTTGCAGGCCTCTGGTTCTCATTACTTGGAATATTTCTTGACATTTTTTCTGGCTTGGAGCCCTTCCATTGAGAAGTCAGCAGCTAACCTTATCAGGGCTCCCTTGTATGTTACTTCCTGTTTCTCCCTTGCTACCTTTAAGATTCTCT